>PVKP010004057.1:33293-101714 GCA_004027715.1 Plecturocebus donacophilus
TTTTTTTTTTTTTTTTTTTTTTTTTTTTTTTTTTTTTTTTTTTTTTTTTTTTTTTTTTTTGCTCTGTAGGCAATACTTGCCTGATTCTTTTCATACTTTGCGACTTTTGGTTAGAAATTGGATATTTTAGATAATATAGTGTAGCAACTCTGGGTACTTCTCCTCCAACTCTAAAAGTTGTTTTTGTTAGTTGTTTGTTCATTTGTTTAGTGACTGGCTAGATTATTTTAGTGAAATCTGTCTCTCCCCACACCGCTAAGTCTCTGATGTTGTTCTTCAGGGCAACACAGTCTTTGGGTGTGCCCACAGTCAGCCTACAATGACAAGGTTATTTGTAGTGTTCTCTTCCACTCTTATTCTCACCACTCCTAGTTGTTATGCTCCACTAATTGCTAGCTGATTTCTCTATTGTTTACAACAATGCCCTGGGGCATAATTGATTCTACACACTAATCACCTTTAATTGTGGATCCTTTGATAGACTAGTCCCTGAGGTCCTTGTTTGATATTTGTCCTTACCCCTAAGGGGGTTTCTTCCAGCTGTCTTATTTACAAGTAGTGTATTGCAAACTAGCCAGCCTACATTCTAGGCTGTATCCTTATTAGGTCCATGAATCTATTCCCAATTGAATTTCACTACAACCTCCACTGTTCTTGAGAGTACCCTCAGGTTTAAAGTTATCCTTGCTGTGTTGTAAATAAAGTCAGATCTTTTGGGATAAGCTTCAGAGCTGTTTTATGGCCTGTTCTCCCCCCAGGCAAAATCTTTCCGCCAAGGCTTTGTAAATGAGGATGGGGATGATGGCAACCTTGTCTCTTGCTCTAGAAGTTGAGCACTCAGTGCAGGTAGATGGGGAGGTCAGCAGCCTAGGGTTTTCAGTTTTTTTCTCCTGCAAAGAACCACTACTGCATGAGCTTCAGTTTGTAACCACCCAGTGGGTTCACCTGGTCCACTGCCTAGACAGAGCTGATTTATGAAGACAGGGAAATTTCAATAAAGAGTAATTCATGCAGAGCTGGCTTCACAGAAGACAGGAGTTTTATTATTACTCAAGTCAGTCTCAGCAAGCATTTGAGGATCAGAATTTTTAAGGACAATTTGGTGGGTAGGGGGAAGCCAGTGAGACAGGAGTGCTGATTGGTTAGGTAGAAGATGCAATCATGGGAAGTTGAAGCTGTCCTCTTGTGCTGAGCCAGTTCCTGGGTGGGGGCCACAAGATCAGATGAGTCAGCTTATTAATCTGGGGGGTGCCAGCTGATCCATCAAGTGCAGGGTCTACAAAATATCTTAAGCACTGATGTTAGGAGCAGTTTAGGGAGGGTCAGAATCTTGTAGCCTACAACTGTATAACTCCTAAACCCTAATTTTTAATATTGTGGCTATTTTTTTAGTCTTACAAAAGCAGTCTAGTCCCCAGGCAATAAGGAGGTTTGTTTTGGAACGGGTTTTCATCCTCTTTGTTTTAAACTATAAACTAAGCTCCTCCCAAAGTTTGTTTAGCCTATGCCCAGGAATGAACAAGGATAGTTTAAAGGTTAGAACTAAGATGGAGTTGGTTAGGTTAGATCTCTTTCACTGTCTCAGTTACAATTTTTCAAAGGGGATTTCAAGTTCAGACATGAGGAGAAAGGAATCATGTGCTTTTGGCTATAGCAGTCTGGAGTGGAGTTACTGCTTCATTGAGTTATGAAGAAGTGAGAAAGAAGTCTTGGTTTAAATACCACAGACTCTTGCCTTTCTTGCCAAATTTTCGTAGATTTTCTTGAATAGATGTTTCTTCATTTGGTGTTTGCCCTTAGTACTATTTTCAGAAGCTTTAAATGTTTTTTTAAATTATTATTTCCATAAGTTTTGCTGGGGAGCAGGTAGAGCTCTTCATGCTGTCACTCCAGAAATAAATTTCCATTCTTTTACTCTTGCAACATATGCTTACTGAGGGCTTACATGTGCCAGACATTGTGATGACATATGGTCAGTATTATGGACTGGATGTTTATGTCCCTCCAAAATATTTTCTCACATTCTATAGACATACATGTGCCCAAGAAGGATATGAAAAAATTCTTAACATAACTAATCATTAGAGAAATGCAAATCAAAACTACAATAAGCCACCATCTCACACAAGTCATAATGGCTATTATTTAAAAATTAAAAAACAAACAAACAGATGCTGGTGAGGTTGTAGAGAAAAGGGAACACTTATGCACTGCTGACTGGAATGTAAATTACTTCAGCCATTTGGGAAAACAGTGTGTTAATTCCTCAAATAACAAAATTACTAAAAACAATTACTATTCAACCTAGCAATCTCATTATTGGATATATACTCAAAGGAACATAAATTCTTCTACGATAAAGACACATGCATGAGTATGCTTATTGCAGAACTATTCACAATAACAAAGGCATGGAATCTACCTGAATGCCCATCAATGGATGGTAGAGTGAATAAAGAAAATGCAGTACATATACACCTTGAAATACTGTGGGATTATAAAAAAGAATAAGATTGTGTTTTTTTTGTTTTTTTGCAGCAAGATGTGTGGAGTTGGAGACCATTATTCTCAGCAAACTAATTCAGGAGGAGAAAACTAAATACTGCATGTTCTCATTTGTAAGTGAGAGCTAAATAATGAGAACAGGTGGGCACAAAGGAGGAATCAATAGACACTGAGACGTACCTGAGGGTGGAAAGTGGAAAGAAAAGAGGATCAGAAAAAATGTCTATTGTTTACTATGCTTAGAACCTGAGTGACAAAATAATCTGTGCACTAAACCCCCATAACACAAGTTTACCTGTATAGCAAAACTGCACCTGAATCTAAAGTAAATGTTAAAGAAATAAAATAAAAATTTGTAATTGGTCTTTTTAAAACAATGTCTGTTGGTACCAACTGCACATCAATATGCTGAAAATTTCATAAACACCAGACTACATGATTGCTAAAGTTTCTTTGTGCTTCCAATTCTAATATTTCTTCCAAAAATATTCTAACTGTATACAGCCAGTCAGTTTTAAGTACTAAAACAAATTCTAAAATTGTAACTTTTTTTTTGCCTTTTAGAATCTCAATCTACAGAATAAAGCAAGCCAAGTTACAATTATATAATTTTATGACATTAAAGAGAGCTTTTTATAAAAAGCCTTTTGTTATTATTTTGATTATATTAAAAAAAATCTCTCTATGGACTTGTGCTGAGCATATACCTTTTTCTAACCCAAAAACTGAAGCTGATTTGGTGTACTGTGGTCAGCAATCCTTCTCAATCTTTTCCACATCATGGATTTATAGAAATTACATCATTTGGATGGCACATTGAGGTAAAGAAAGTAAGTTGTTTGAAGCCAGAGACAATCAGCCCAGAGACATCAGTTTGCCATAGGACCCTCTAGGCCTCCTCAAGAGCTAAGTCTTCTTAGATTTACATAGCAATATCTTAGTAAAACTGAAAACCATGTATGACACTTCTGTTAGGAAACTCTCATGTATGAAGTAAGCATGGATTTAATTTCAAGAATCAGAAAGATCAGGTTTGAGGCTGTTTGCCCTGGGCCTTTACTGTAAGAATAGTAAAGAACAGCTTTTGAAACTGAAACAGTGAAGTAATAAGATGTAAATTATGCTTAAAAATTATATGAACATAGTGTGGAAGATGAACTACTTAATTTATGATGAGTTATTTAATTTCTCTAACTTTCAGTTTTCTCACATACAAAATGGAATGATAATTACCTCATAGGATTTTAAAGAAATAATTCATACATTTATTAAATTATGTAACATATATGCATTAAAAACAAGGCACTGAGCTAGGCATTGGGAATAAAATAGTAAAAAGGCAGACATAATTTCTGGCTTAATGGGATTTATAATGATCAGAAAAATAGACATTAATCAAATTCACAAATGCATTGAGTACTAAAAAAAGGTACAGATTAAATTTAGTACAGTTGGTATATGCTGAGGATGGGTAGAAAAATCTGAAGACATCCTGAATAAACAATATATTTACTAATTCTCAGAATTCACAAGCTATTTGAGCTTTGGAAATGTATATCTATTCCAATAGCTCAGAAAGTTTCTTGTATGTCATGTTGAAAACCTTTGGCATCATCCTAAGAATAATACAGACCAAGTTGACATCCTGGGAAAAACAGAGAAAAGTATTGAGGAAGATAGAATTATAATAATGAACATGAGGCAGAAGATACTGTTCCCAAGTATCATATTTTCTGAAAAATAATATTCACAGTCCAAAATAATAGTTTGCTAACTTCACTTCTAATACATATCAACTGGTGTAGGTTCACTTATCATTTCTTTTTTGTAACACTCAGTGCACTTATATTTATTTCCCCAATGTCTATCCTTTCTGATAGTCTGTTACATTTGTTAAGTCATGGTGCATCAGAATAATCTTCTTTATGCTCAAGATATAATACCCTCAGATATTTTCATAGAGTAAGTATTAGGTGAGAACAAGGGCATTTGAATTTTGAAAAAGACTTTTACATGATTTCAATATAGCACAAGTCCATAAAGAGATCTTTTAAAAAATATAATCAAAATAATAACAAAAAGCACATCCATTATCCCACAGTTCAAACGGAAAATTATGATATAAATGATAAACTGGTGTAATCCTCTCCTATGGCATCCTTCTATTTTCTTTCAGCTCTAACCCTTATTCTGAATTTTACATTTATCATTCCCATCATTGTTTTATTAGTCTTATATTTAAGTTTTAATGACATATTCTCAACTTTTTTGAGATATAATCACATAGTACACAATGCACTCATTTAAAGTATGTGGTAATAAATTCAAAGATTTTTAGCATATTCAGAGTTGTGTAACTATCATCTCAATATGAGAATATTTTGATCCCCCCCTTAAACATACACACACACACACACATTAGTAGCCAATCATTCTCCCAGGCCCAGCCTAAAGTCACCACTAAGCTATGTTATGCCTCTATAAATGTACCTATTGTGGACATTTCATACAAATGGAGTTATACAATTTGCAATCATTTGTGATTAGCTTCTTTCATTTTAGAATACATATTTTTTAATTATACAATTTGCAATCATTTGTGATTAGCTTCTTTCATTTTATAATACATATTTTTTAAAAGACATTTATTCAGAGTTATGATCAGATTATTACATTTAGCAATCAACAGCATGGGAGCAAAACAAAATCATTAATGACATTATATGTCATTAAAACCCTTTGTTGGACTGCTTTACATGTTCTACAGAACAGAAACTAAAATAACCTGTTTTACAATTAGTCGCAAATACAATCTTTGAGTTTTTTGCCCATACACATTAGTGTTGTCTAAAACATGTCTTCCTTGTAGCATCTAGGCCCTGCCACCACTGTGCTTGGCTGAAAATATTTTTTTATTGATACATAATATATAACATGATAATACACGTATTTTTTACATGCATTGAATGTGCAATTGTCACATCAGGGTATTTGGGTTATTTATCCCCTAGAGTATTGACCATTTCTATGTACTGTGAATATTTTAAGTCATCTCTTCCAGCTACTTTGAAATATATAATATATTGTTACTAACTGTAGCCAGCCTATTCTGCTGTTAAACATTAGAATTGATTTCTTCTATCTAAGTGTATGTTTTTACCCATTAACAAACTTCTCTTCATCTCCACTCCCATCCATACATCCTTCTCATGCTCTGGTATCTATCATTTTATTCTCTACCTCCATGAGATCAACAATTTTAGCTTCTGCCTGTGAGTAATATAATATGAAGTCAGACAGTGTTATACTTCCAAGCTTTATTTGTTGTTGTTGTTTTGTTTTTTGCTCAGGATTGCTTTGGCTATTTGGGCTCTTTTGTGATTCCATGCAAATTTTGCGATCGTTTTATCTAACTCCATAAAGAATGACCTTGGCGTTTTGCTAATGCTTGCATTCAATTTGTAGATTTCTTTGGGCTGTATGGTCACTTAACAATATTAATTATTCTAGTTCTTAAGCACGGAATATATTTTCATTTGTTAGTATCCTCTTCAATTTGTTTCATCAGTGCTTTCTAGTTTTCCTTGTAGATATATTTGACCTCCTTGGTTATATTTGTCCTTAGATTTTTTGTTGTTGTTGCTATTGTAAATGGAATTGTGTTTCAGATTTCTTTCTTGGCTAGTTCATTACTTATGCATAGAAATGCTACTGACTTTTTATGTTTGTTTTATATCCCACATTATTATCGAATTTATCAGATCTAAGATTTTTTGGTGGAGTCTTTAGGCATACATGCACACACATATATTTTATATATATATAAATATATATACACACACATACAGACACACACACATATACACACACAAATATAATCATGCCATTGGCCAAAACAACTTGAATTTCCCATTTTCATTTTGAATGTCTTTTAATTTTTCCTCTTGCCTGATTTTTCTGGCTGGGGCTTTCAGTGCTATGTTGAATAGGAGTGGTGACAGTAGGCATTATTGTCTTATTCCAGTTGTTAAAAGAAAGTCTTTTAGCTTTTTCCCATTTAAAATGGTGTTAGCTGTGGATTTGTTATATATGACCTTTGTTATGTTGAGGTACACTCATATGTCTAGTTTTTTGAGACTTATAAATCATGAGGGGATGTTGAATTTCATCAAATGCTTTTTCTAAGATAGTTGAGGTGATCATAAGAATTTTGTCCTTAATTATGTTAATGTGATGTATCACATTTACTGATTTGAATATGTTGAGCTATCTTTGCATCCCTGAGATAAATCCCACTAGGTCATGATATATTAAATTTATTTATTTATTTATTTTTATTTTTTTAAAAACTTTTTTTTCATTGTACTTTAGATTCTCAGGCACGTGTGCAGATTATGCAAGATTGTTGCATATGTACGTTCATGGCAAGATGGTTTGCTGCCACCACCCCCTCATCACCTATACCTGACATTTCTTACTTCATTCCCTCTCCCCACCCTCCCTTCCACTGTCCCTCCCTAGCCTCCCCAATGGACCCCAGGGTGTGATGCTCCCCTCTCTGATACCACTTGTTTTAATTGTTCAACACCTGCCTATGAGTAAGAACATGCAGTATTTGATTTTCTGTTCTTGTGTCAGTTTGCTGAGAATGATGGTTTCCAGGTTTATCCATGTCCCTACAAAGGACACAAACTCATCATTTTTTATGGCTTAATAGTATTCCATGGTGTATATATGCCACATTTTCTTTGTCTAGTCTATCATTGATGGGCATTAGGGTTGGTTCCTGGTCTTTGGTATTGTAAACAGTGCCACGATGAACATGCATGTCAATCCGTCTTTATACTAGAATGATTTATAGTCCTTTAGGTATGTACCCAGTAATGGGATTGCTGGGTGAAATGGAATTTCTATTTCTAGATCCTTGAGGAGTTGCCACACTGTCTTCCACAATGGTTGAACTAATTTACATTCCCACCAACAGTGTAAAATGTTCCTATTTCTGCACATCCTCTCCAGCATCTGTTGTCTCTAGAATTTTTAATGATCGCCATTCTAACTGGCATGAGATGGTATCTCAATGTGGTTTTGATTTGCTTTTCTCTAATGACCAATGATGATGAGCATTTTTTCATGTTTGTTGGCTTCATATATGTCTTCTTTGAAAAGTATCTGTTCATATACTTAGCCCACTTTTGGATGGGTTGTTTGCTTTTTCCTGTAAATCTGTTTTACTTCTTTGTAGATTCTGGATAATAGCCCTTTCTCAGATGGGTAGATTGCAAATTTTTTTCCCATTCTGTTGGTTGCTGGTTCACTCTAATGATTGCTTCTTTCACTGTACAGAAGCTCTGAAGTTTAATTAGATCCCATTTGTCTATTTTGGCTTTTGTTGCCATTGCTTTCGGTGTTTTAGTCATGAAGTCCTTGCCTATGTCTATGTCCTGGATGGTTCTGCCTAGATTTTCTTCTAGGGTTTTTATGGTGTTAGTTCTTATGTTTAAGTCTTTAATCCATCTGGAGTTAATTTTAGTGTAAGGTATCAGGAAGGGGTCCAGTCTCTGCTTTCTGCACATTGCTAGCCAATTTTCCCAACACCATTTATTAAATCTTTCCCCATTGCTTGTTTTTGCCAGTTTGTCAAAGATTACATGGTGTAGATGTATGACATTGCCTCCGAGGCCTCTGTTCTGTTCCATTGGTCTATATCTCTGTTGTGGTACCAGTACCATGCTGTTTTGATTACTGTAGCCTTGTAGTATAGCTTGAAGTCCGGCAGCATGATGCAGCCAGCTTTGTTCTTTTTGCTAAGGATTGTCTTGGATATGTGGCCTTTTTTTGGGTTCCATATGAAGTTTAAAATATTTTTTCCAGTTCTGTGAAGAAGGTCATTGGTATTTTGATGGGGGTAGCATTGACTCTATAAATTACTTGGGACAGTATTGCCATTTTCACGATATTAATTCTTCCTAACCATGAGCATGGAATGTTTTTCTATATGTTTGTGTCTTCTCTTATTTCTTTGAGCAGTAGTTTGTAGTTCTTCTTGAAGAGGTCCTTTATCTCCCTTGTTAGCTGTATTCCTAGGTATTTTATTCTTCTTGTAGCAGTTGTGAATGGGAATTCGCTGTTGATTTTATTATTGGTGTATAGGAATGCTTGTGATTTCTGCACATCGATTTTGTATCCTGAGACTTTGCTGAAGTTGCTTATCAGTGTAAGGAGAGTTTGGGCTGAAATGATGGGGTTTTCTAAATATACAGTCATGTCATCTGCAAATAGAGACCATTTGATTTCCTCCTTTCCTTATTGAATACCCTTTATTTCTTTTTCTTGCCTGATTGCTCTTGCTAAAACTTTCAATACTATATTAAATAAGAGTTGTGAGAGATGGCATCCTTGTCTAGTGCTGGATTTCAAAGGGAATGCTTCCAGTTTTTGCCCATTCAGTATTATATTGGCAGTGGGTTTGTTATAAATACCTTTTATTATTTTGCAATATGTTCCACTGATACCCAGTTTATTGAGAGTTTCTAGCATAAAGGGCTGTTGAATTTTGTTGAAGGCCTTCTCTGCATCTATTGAGATAATCATGTGGTTTTTGTCTTTGGTTCTATTTATGTGGTGGATTACATTTACGGACTTGCATATGTTGAACCAGCCTTGCATCCATGGGATGAAGCCTACTTGATCATGATGGATAAGCTTTTTGATATGCTGTTGCAATTGGTTTGCCAGTATTTTTTGAAGATTTTTGCATCTGTGTTCATCATGGAGATTGGCCTTAAGTTTTCTTTTTTCGTCGAGTCTCTGCTGGGTTTTGGTATCAGAATGATGTTGGTCTCATAAAATGATTTGGGAAGGATTCCCTCTTTTTTGATTGTTTGGAATAGTTTCAGAAGGATTGGTACCATCTCCTCTTTGTAAATCTGGTACAATTTGACTGTAAACCCATCTGGACCTGGGTTTTTTTGGTTGATGGGCTATTAATTGTTGCCTCAACTTCAGCTATTTTTATTGGTCTATTCAGGGTTTCAACTTCTTCCTGGTTTAGGCTTGGGAGGATCCAAGTGTCCAGGAATTTATCCATTTCTTCCAGGTTTACTGGTTTATGTGCATAGAGTTGTGTATAGTAGTCTCTGATGGCAGTTTGTATTTCTGTGGGATTGGTGGTGATATCCCCTTTATCAGTCTTTCATTGCATCTGTATGATTCTTCTCTCTTTTCTTTTTTATTAATCTGCCTAGTGGTCTGTCTATTTTGTCATCCTTTCAAAAAACAGCTCCAGGATTTATTAATTTTTTGAAGGTTTTTTTTGTGTGTGTGTGTCTATCTCCTTCATTTCTGCTTTGATCTTAGTTATTTCTTGTCTTCTGCTAGCTTTTGAGTTTTTTGATCTTGCTTCTCTGGCTATTTCAATTTTGATGATAGGGTGTCGATTTTAGATCTTCCCTTGCTTCTCATGTGGGAATTTATTGCTATAAATTTCCCTCTAGACACTGCTTTAATGTGTCCTAGAGATTCTGGTATGTTGTGTTCTCGTTCTCGTTGATTTTGAAGAACTTCTTTATATCTGCATTCATTTGAGTTTATCCAGTTGACATTCAGGATCCAGTTGTTCAGTTTCCATGTAGTTGTACAGTTTTGAAGAGTTTCTTTATCCTGAGATCTAATTTGATTTCACTGTGGTCTGAGAGACTGTTTGTTATGATTTCCATTCTTTTGCATTTGCTGAGGAGAGATTTACTTCCAATTATGTGGTCAATTTTAAAGTAAGTGCCATGTGGTGCTGAGAAGAATGTATATTCTGTGGCTTTGGGGTGGAGAGTTCTGTAAATGTCTATTAGGTCCGCTTGTTCCAGTTCTGCGTTCAAGTCCTGGATATCTTTGTTGATTTTCTATCTTGTTCTGTCTAATGTTCCCTGTGGAGTGTTAACATCTCCTACTATTATTGTATGGGAGTCTAAGTCTCTTTGTAGGTAATTAAGAATTTTCTTTATGTATCTGGGTACTCCTGTATTGAGTGCATTTGTATTTAGGATAGTTAGCTCTTCTTGTTGTATGGCCTTCTTTGTCTCTTTTGATCTTTGTTGTTTTGAAGTCCATTTTATCAGAGACTAGAATTGCAACCCCTGCTTTTTTTTTACTCTCCATTTGCTTTGTAGATCTTCTTCCATCCCTTTATTTTGAGTCTATTTGTGTCTTTTCATGAGAGATGGATCCCCTGAATATAGCACACCGATGGGTCTTGCCTTTTTACCCAGTTTCCCAGTCTATGTCTTTTGATTGGGGCATTTAGGCCATTTACATATAACGTTAATATTATGTGTGAATTTGATTCTGCCATTTTGTTACTGTTTGTTTGTTCTGCTCATTGGTCAATGCACTTTCCTCATTGTGTCATTGGTCTTTACCATTTGGTTTGTTTTTGCAGTGGCTGGTACTGGATTTTTTTTTCTGTGTTTAGTGCTTCCTTTAGGAGCTTTTGTAGGGCAGGTCTGGTGGTGACAAAATATCTCCGTAATTGCTTGTCCATAAAGGATTTTATTTCTCCTTCACTTATGAAGCTTAGTTTGGCTGGATATGAGATTCTGGGTTGAAAGTTCTTTTCTTTAAGAATGTTAGATACTGGCCCCCACTCTCTTCTGGCTTGTAGGGATTTTTTCTGACAGATCTGCTGTGAGTCTGATGGGCTTCCCTTTGTGGGTAACCTGACGTTTCTCTCTGACTGCCCTTAGTATTTTTTCCTTCCTTTCAACCCCTGTGAATCTGATGATTATGCGCCTTGGGGTTGCTCTTCCTGAGGAATATCTCTGTGGTGTTCTTTGTATTTCCTGGATTTGAATTTGGCCTGCCTTGCTAGGTTTGGGAAGTTCTCCTGGTAATATCCTGGAAAATGTTTTCCAGCTTGGGTTCATTTTCCCCATCCTCTTCACATACATCGATCAAGCATAGATTAGGTCTTTTCACATAATCCCATATTTCTTGGAGGCTTTGTTCATTTCTTTTCACTCTTTTTTCTCTTTTCTTGCCTTCTCTTTTTATTTCATTGAGTTGATCTTCAATCGCTGATATCCTTTCTTCTGCATGATCCATTTGGCTATTGAAACTTGTGTATGCTTCTTGAAGTTCTCATGCTGTGTTTTTCAGCTCCATCAATCATTTATGATCTTCTCTAGGCTGGTTATTCTAGTTAGCATTTCTTTTAATCATTTTTCATTGTTGTTAGTTTCTTTTCATTGGATTAAAAGATGTTCTTTTAGCTCAGAGATGTTTATTCTTACCCATATTCTGAAGCCTGCTTCTGTCAGCTCTTCAAAATCATTTTCTGACCTGTTTTGTTGCCTTGCTGGTGAGTTGCTGTGATCTCTCTGGGGAGGAGAGACATTCTGGATTTTGATGTTTTTGTCATTTTTGCTCTAGTTTCTTCCCATCTTTCTGTTAAAGCTGGGGTTATTTCTCCTGTATGAAGCTTCTTTGTTTCTTTTTTTTAACACAGGTGTCAGTGTGCTGCTTGAGACAGTCTGTCTGTTGTCTGCCTGTGGAGGCGCTACTGGGCTGCCTTGGACTCAGCAAGGCTACTGTTTATTCTTTGCCTGGTTTCCACTTATGCCAGTCAGCTTAGCCCTGCCTTCCCAATGGCAGACTTCTTTCCCTCTGCGGAGCCCACTGCTCCCAGATGGAGCTCTGTCTAATGTGTTAACTATGAAACTCTCCTGGGAGAGGGATTCCAGTTGCTGGATCTTGTGAGAGTGGGGCCTATCTTGCCCTATTCCCCTCCCTGCTTTCAAATCTCCCTTTTGTGGGACAGGCAGTTCCTTTTTGCAAGCTTTCTCAGTGTTAATCCATGTCTCAGCCCTGGTCTGTGCTGACAAGGCACCAGTCTGGCCAGGGCTGCCAGCCTGGGCTGTTGCCCAGGTCTGCAACTCTGGGAAGTTCTCAGCGAGGCGGCATTTTCCTGGTCTGTGTGCTGCCAAAGACTCGGAGTGAATCACTGTATCTGATTCACAGTACCAAGGGGGTGATGCCCCCCAGATCCTCCATGCCAGGTACAGTTTCCAGGTGGGGCAGTGCCCTGACTTGCCTCAGCTCACCCCCTTTGGGCTGCTTTCACCACCTGTATTTGAGGTTAACCTCGCCATTCAACCAGTGCTTTTGGGATGAACCCAGGATCTCACTCGGAGATGCAGATATCACTCTGGTTCTGTGTCTCACTTGGTGAGAGCTGCACTCTGGAGAAGCTTCCTTTTGGCCATCTTGGTCTTGAGTTGATATATTAATTTTTGTTGTGCTGCTGAATTTAATTTGTCAGTATTTTGTTGAGAATTTTTGCATTTGTGTTTATTAGGGATACAGTCTTTAGTTTTCTTCTTTTTCATTGTTGCATCTTTATTCGGTTTTGATATCAGAGTAATGCTAGCCTTTTAGAATGAGTTAGAGAAAATTCCTTCCTCTTCAATTTTTTTTTTTTTTGGAATGTTAGAGAATTGTGTTACATCTTCTTTGAAAGTTTCGTAGACTTTGGCAGTAAAGTCATTCAGTTTCTGCTTTGAGCTCATTACTTGTTATTGGTCTGTTCCTGTTTTCAATTTCTTCCTGATGCAGTCTTGGTAGATTGTGCTTCCAGAAATTTATCAATTTTCTCTACATTTTACAGTTTGTTAGTTTGTGATTATTTATAGTAGTCTCTGATGAACTTTTGTATTTCTTTGTTAACAGTTGTAAAATTTCTATTTTCATTTCTGATTTGTTTGTTTCGTCTCCCTTTTCTTTTTGGTTAATCTAGCAAGTGGTGTATTCAATTATCTTTCCACACACACAAAAGAAGTTTTTCATTGTTAAACATTTTACTGTTTTCCTTAACTTTATTTTCTTTAGTTATGTTCTCATCTATATTTATTTTTTTCTACTAATTTGGGGTTTGGTCTGTCTTGTTTCTTCTTTTAATTTTGAAATATTTTTAAATTTAGTGCTCTATATATTTATGGGATACATGATATGTTTTGATACAGGCATGCAATGTGAACTAAGCACATTAAAGAGAATAAAATATGCATCTTCTCACTTATCCTTTGGGCTAGTCCATGGAGAATGGGATAAATATTTGAGGGGTATCTATAACCTTCAAACATTTATCATTTGAGTTATAAACTATCCATTTACACTCTTTATTTTATTTATATTTTAATTTCCTTTTTTTTTCCATAGGTTTTTGGGGAACAGGTGGTATTTTGTTACATGAGTAAGTTCCTTAGTGGTGACTTGTAAGATTTTGGTGCACCCATCACCCAAGCAGTATACACTGTACCCAATTTGTATTCTTTTATTCCTCTATAATTTTTATTCTAAAATGTACAATCAAGTTATTATTGATTATAGTCCCCCATTGTGCTATCATATAGTAGATTTCATCCATTCTTTCTCATTATATTGTGTACCTATTAGCCACCTTCACTTCCTCTACAGCTTCCATTACCCTTCCCAGTCTCTGGTAACCATCTTTGTACTCTCTAAGTCCATGAGTTTAATTTATTTGATTCCTAGAGCTCACAAATAAGTAACAACTTGTAATGTTTCTCTTCCTGTGCCTAGTTTATTTCATTGAATGTAATAATCTCCAGTTTCAACTATATTTTTGCAAATGACTGGATCTCATTCCTTCTTATGGCTGAATGGTATCCCATTCTGTATGTGTACCACATTTTTTATGATAACCATTCATCTGGTGGTGAACACTTAGGCTGTTGCCAAACCTTAGCTATTGTAAACAGTGCTGCAACCAATATAGGAGTGCAGCAATGTCTACAATATACTGATTTCCTTCTGGTAAATACCTAATAGTCAGATTGTCGAATCATATTTTTAGTTTTTGAATTGTTGAATCATACAATAGCTCTATTTTTAATTTTTTGAGTAAACGTCTAACTGTTTTCTATAGTGGTTGTAGCAATTTACATTTCCACCAACAATGTATAAAGGTTCCTTTTTTCTCCATATCCTCTCCAGCATTTGCTTATGCCTGTCTTTTTAATATTAGCCATTTTTACTGGGTTGAGACGATATTTTATTGAAGTTTTAATTTGCATTTCTCTGATGATCAGTGATGTTGAACATTTTCTTATGTACCTGTTTGCCATTTGTACGACTCTTTTTGAAAAATGTCTGTTTAAATCTTTAGCCATTTTCTTATTGGATGATTAGATTTTTTCCTAAGAGAGTTGTTTGAGCTCCTTACATTCTGGTTACTAATTCATTGTCAGGTAGGTAATTTGCAACTATTTGTTACAGTTCTGTAGGTTGTGTTTTCACTTTGTTTATAGCATGTTTTGCTGTTGCAGAAGCTATTTAACTTGATGTGATCCCAATTTTTTTGTTTATTTGGGTTTTCTGTGCTTGTGGCTTGGGGAGTATCACTCAAGGAGTACTTGCCCAGACCAATGTCCTGGAGATTTTCCCCAATGTCCTCTTGTAGTGGTGTTATAATTTGAGTCTTAGATTTAAGTATTTAATCTGTTTTTATTTTATTATTGCATATGGTGAGAGATAGTGGTGTAGTTTTATTCTTCTGCATATGGTTATCCATTTTTCCAAGCACAGTTAATTGAAGTGACTGTCTTTTCTCCAGTATATGTTCTTGGTACTTTCATTGAAAATGAGGTCACTGTAGGTGTGTGAATTTTTTTATGGGTTTCTGTTCTGTTCCATTTGTCTATTTGTTTGTTTTTATGTAAGTACCATGCTGTTTTAGTTACTATAGCTTTGTGTATAATTTGAAGTCAGGCAATATGATTCCTCTAATTTTGTTCTTTTTGCTTAGGATAGCTTTGGCTATTCAATGCCATTTGTGGTTCCACATAAATTATAGGATTATTTTCTATTTCTGTGAATAATGTCATTGGGATTTTGATAGGGATTGTATTGAATCTGTAGATTTTTTGAGTTCTATAAACATTTTAACAGTATAGATTCTTCCAATTCATGAACATAAAATATGTCTTTTTTTTTTGTTTTTTTGGTGTCCTCTTTAATTTCTTTCATCAGTGTTTTATCACTTTCATCATAGAGATCTTTCAATTTCTTCCTGTCTTCCTTCAGTGAGGGTAATTTTCTCTGGTGATATAATTTAGTTTTTTTGCTTGTGTGTATGTGTGTATTTGTGTGTGTGTGTGTGTGTGTGTGTATCCATTGTATGTTTTTTTGTTAGAGGCTACCTTTATGCCTGCAAATACTGTCTTAGAACCTATTATTGCAACGTGATAACAACATTGTTTGTATAAACAAAAAAATAAAAAGGAAACTAATAAAAATTCTGGTCTACAACTGTTTCTTGTTTTTATTTATATCTTATAGTACTATTTCCTGATAAGTTGCAGTTACAATTTTTGTTTGGTTTATTGTTTAGTCTTTCTACTTAGAATAATAGTAGTTTACACAACACAGTTAATGTTATAAAAGTTTGTGTTTTTTTCTTACTATTATCAGTGAGTTTTGTACCTTTAGATGATTACTTATTGCTCTTAATGTCTTTTTCTTTCTGAGTGAAGTACTCCCTTCAGTATTTCTTGTAGAATAGGTCTGGTGTTGATGAAATCCCTTAGCTTTTGTTTGTCTGGGAAAGTCTTTCCTTTCCTTTCATGTTTAAAGGTTATTTTAACTAAAAAGTATTTTTGCCTCAGGACTTTAAATATATCATGCCACTCTCTCCTGGCCTGTAAGGTTTCCACTGAGAAGTCTGCTGTCGCACTTATTGGAGCTTCATTGTATGTTATTTGTTTCTTTTATCTTTTTGCTTTTAGGATTCTTTCTTTATTCTTGAACTTTGGGAGTTTGATTATTAAATGTCTTGAGGTAGTCTTCTTTGAGTTAAATCTGATTGGTTTTCTATATCCTTTCTGTACTTGGCTATTGATGCCTTTCTCTAGGTTTGGGAACTTCTATATTATTATTCTGTTGAATAAACTTTCTACTCCTATTTCTTTCTCTACCACCTCTTTAAGGCCTATAGCTCTCTTAGATATGCCCTTTTGAGGCTATTTTCTAGAGTATATAGACAAGCTTTATTGTTTTCTCTTCTTGCTTCTTTTGTCTCCTCTGATTGTGTATTTATTTATGGAGTTTTGCTCTTGTCCTCAGGCTGGAGAGCAATGACACAATTTTGGCTCACTGTAAGCTCCACCTTCTTGGCTTAAGTAATTCTCTTGCCTCAGTCTCCTAAGTAGCTGGGGTGAGAGTCACCTGCTTCCACGCCCAGCTAATTTTTTTTTTTTTTTTTTGGTATTTTTAGTAGAGATGGGATTTCACCATATTGGCCAGGCTGATCTCGAACTCCTGACCTCAGATGACTCACTCGCCTCAACCTCCCAAAATGCTGGGATTATAGGCATAAGCCACTGTGCCCGGCCAGACTGTGTGTATTCAAATAGCCTGTCTTCAAGCTCACGAATTCTTTCCTCTGCTTGATCAATTCTGCTCTTAAAATACTGTGATCCATTTCTCGGTATACCAACTGCATTTTTCAGCTTCAGAGTTTCTGCTTGATTCTTTTAAATTATTTCAATCTTTTTGTTCAATTGATCATGATAGAATTCTGATTTAATTCTCTGTTTTATCTTGAATTTATACGAGTTTCCTCAGCTCAGCTATGTTAAATTCTGTCCGGAAGGTCACATATCTCTGTTTCTCTATAATTAGTCCCTGGTTTCTTATTTGTTTCATTTGGTGTCTTGTTTCATTTGGTGAAGTCATGTTTTCCTAGATCGGGTTGATGCTAGATTTTTGTTGTTGTTGTTGTTTCTGGGCATTTAAAGGTTAGATATTTATTGTATCCTTTATTGTCAGGACTTATTTGTACTCATCCTTCTTAAGGAGGCTTTCCAGGTATTGAAAGTACTTGGATGTTGTGATCTGAGCTGTGTTTAATTTAGGGGGCACCCCAAGTCCAGTAAGTCTGTGCTTCTTGCAAACTCCTGGAGGTACTGCCTCTGAATTATGAGGCAGAGACTCTTATTCTTTTTTCTTACTTTCTTCCAAACAAACAAAGTATCTTTGTCTCTCTTCTGAGCAGTTAAAGCTGGGGATCAAGTGGCACAAGTACCCCTAGGGCCATCACAACTACGACTGTGTTTGGTCAGACCTGAAGCCAACATAGCACTTGGTCTTGCCCAAGGCCTGCTATAAAGACTCTCAGGCACTGCCTGTGTTTACTCTTGGCCCGATAGTTCAACAATCAGCCTGTGCCAAAGCCATCCAGGCCTGTGTTCTTCCCTTCAGAGTGACAAGGTCCCTTATGCCCCACACGGGTCCAGAAGTGCTGTCTAGGTGTTCTTCCCTTTAGGATGACAAGGTCCCTCATACGACAGGTGGGTCCAGAGGTGCTTTTCAGTAGTAAGGGACTAAACAACCTTAGAAGTCTACTTGTTCTATTATACTATGGCTGAGCTGGCACTCAAAACATAAGATGCAGTTCTTCCCACTCTTCCCTCTTCTTTCCAAAGGCAGAGGAGACTTACCCCATATTCTTTACCATCACAGACCACAGTGAATACTACCAGACTACCACCAATGTTCCCTTAAAGCCCAAGGGCTCTTAAGTCAGCCTGTGCCAAATGCTGCCTTGCCTGGAAATTACCCTTTAGGGCAGTGGGCTCCTCTCTGGCTCAGGGCTGGTCTATAAGTGCTATTCAAGAGTCAATTTATGGAAGTAGAGACTCCAAGAGCCCATTTAGTGCTTGCTTTACTTTCCTGTGGCCATGCTAGTACTTAAGGTGCCAGACAAGGTCCTGTTTACTTACACACCACTTTTCTCAAGAAGAGGAAGTTTTGTCTTATTGTCATCAACTGGTTATGTTCTGAATCTCACCTGAAGTCAGCAAGTCTCAGAGGCTCATCCAAGACCCTCAACATAATACCTGGATATGGTGGCTGGTTATTCAGGGCCCAAGGAGTCTTCAGCTAGCAGGCAAAGAAAGCTGCCAGGACTAGGTTTTTTACTTAAAGGTAGAGTGTTTCTTTCTGGCCCAGGATATGTCTTGAAATGTTGTCTGGGAGATATAGCTTAACGTGGGATCCTCATGACTCTGAAAGTTTTCCTATCCTGCCGTGGCTGAGCTCGTACCCTAGATGCAAAACATAGTCCTCTTCATTCTTCCCTCTCCTCTTCTCAAGTGGAAGAAAGAAGTCTCTTTTGGAGTCTCAAGTTGTGCAGTCTGTGGTTAGGGTAGTGGTAATACAAGCACTCTCTTAGTAGCTCCAGCTGGTTTGTCAGTATGTCACGTGCCCCCAGTTTATAGTCTTGGCCCAGTTCAGCACTAGGATTTGCCTAAATGATGCAGTCCTTACGAGTTATACTGCCTTTCACATTTATGTTGGAGAGACAGAGTGCTGTAGCCCCCTGTGGTGAGATTCGGAAGCACTCTTGTTCAGACCACTGGAATCATGATTCTCCTATGGCTAGGGCTGGTTTAAATACTTCATCTGTAGGCAGGTGTCTGTCAACTGAGTGTGGTTGATTTTCTTTTCTGCTCTAACAGAACAGCATTAGCTCAATTCCTCCCAATTGCTCACAATTGTTGTATTCTCTACTGCAGGGCCCAGAGATGCTTTCTGTATTACTTTGCTGCACTTTGGGAGGAGGGTGGTGGATGGGTTATGTCAGCAATTCAAGTTTATTTTTTCTACCTCTTCAGTGACTCTTTCAGTAATATGAGGTTAAAAGTATGACTGCTTACCTGATTTTGATTTTTTTTTCGCTTTTGACTACTTTGGCTTTTATTGGTTTGAAAATTGCTATCTACCCTGCAGTTATTTTAGCACAAACCAAATCAAAAGAAAAATAAATACCAATACCAAACCATGGCATCCTAGATATACAAAGCAGAAACATTTCAGGAATAATAAAAAGACTGAACAAAACAGAGAAACAGAAAATAGTAAACACAGGGAATGTGAGGAAAAATGGGTGACAACCTCCCAGAGTAACTACATATTGGCTCATAACAGAAAATAAAGGTGGAAAAGCAGTGTGAGACCAGGCATGAACTGATGGGCATTGGCTAAAGTGCTCCCATTACTAATCTTTGTAACCTCTGTGCTAATTGTAGGAGGAATGATAATTATGATAGCAATAGCTAATGTACATAGGGCAGTTTTTTAAAATTATTTTTTAAAATATATATTTTACTGCATTTTAGATTTTGGGGTACATGGTGAAAAATATGCAAGACTGTTGCATAGGTACATACATGGCAATGTGGTTTGCTGTCTTCCTCCCCATCACCTATATCTGGCATTTCTCCCCATTTTATCCCTCCCCAACTCCCCACCCCCTGCTGTCCCTCCCCTAACTCCTCCCAGACACCCCAGTGTGTGATGCTCCCCTCCCTGTGTCCTTGTGTTCTCATTATTCAACACCTGCCTATGAGTGAGAACATGCAG
Source organism: Plecturocebus donacophilus (assembly GCA_004027715.1). Lineage (NCBI taxonomy): Eukaryota > Metazoa > Chordata > Mammalia > Primates > Pitheciidae > Plecturocebus > Plecturocebus donacophilus. The sequence continues at coordinate 53,232 of PVKP010004057.1, forward strand.
TGTTTGATTTTCTGTTATTGTGTCAGTTTTCTGAGAAAACGGAGAAAACTATGGTTTCCAGGTTCATCCATGTCCCTACAAAGGACACGAACTCATCGTTTTTGATGGCTGCATAGTATTCCATGGTGTATATGTGCCACATTTTCCCTATCCAGTCTATCATTGGTGGGCATTTGAGTTGGTTCCAAGTCTTTGCTATTGTAAACAGTGCTGCAATGAATATTCGTGTGCATGTGTCCTTATAATAGAACGATTTATAATCCTTTGGATGTACACTCAGTAATGGGATTGCTGGGTCAAATGGAATTTCTATTTCCAGGTCCTTGAGGAATGGTCATTCTTTCTTCCACAATGGTTGAACTGATTTTTGATTCTTAAGAAGTATTTTTTTTTTCTGTATAAGTCATTGTTAAATTGGTGTCCTTGTAGGGGGTACAATCATTGGCAGAACCTTCTATTCCACCACCTTGCTCTGCCTCTTGTCTTGTTTTTCTTGTTCCTTGAGGTGCATCAGTAGAGTTTTTACTTAAAATCATTCTACTTTTCTATGTAGGCACTTATTGCTATATACTTTCCTCTAAGCAGTCCTTTTTCTGTATTTCATATGTTTTGGTATGCTGCTTCAATTTTCATTTGTTTCAAAAAATTTTTGATCTATTTCTCAATTCTTTTATTAATCTAATCACTATTCAGCATCATAATTTAATTTCTATGTATTTGTGTAATTTTTAATGTTTCTCTTAATTTCTTTTATTCCATTGTTATCTGAGAACATACTTAACATGAGTTCAATTTTCAAAAATTTTGGAAGATTTGTTTTGTGTCCTAACATATAATCTGTCTTGAAGCATATTTCATGTGCTGATGAGGCGAATGTTTTTTCACTAACTGTAGGATTAACTGTTCCATAAATGTCTGTTAGGTTTGTTTGGCCTAATATATAGTCAAAAATCCAATGTTCCTTTGTTAATTTTCTGTATATGTTAATTTTTTGTCCAATTTTTCCTTGTTAATAATATGTCTAATGTTGACAGTGGAGTGTTGAAGTATAAAACTACTATTAAATTGTAGTCTATGGCTCCCTTTAATGTTAATAGAATTTGATTTATATATCTGGGTGTTTCAGTGTTGGGTGCATATATGTTTAGAATTTTTATGTCCTCTTGATTAAATTGTCCCTTTGTCACTATATAATGACCTTTGTCTCTTGTTATAGTTTTTGACTTAATGTTTGTTTATCTAAGTGTAGGTATTTCTGCTTATTTTTGCATGGAATATCTCTTTACATGTTTTTTCTTTCAATCTGTATTTTTTTACAGGGAAGTTGAATTTTTTTGTAGGCAGCCTACTGTTCAGTGACTTTTTAAAAAAATCATTTCAATCAGTCTATATCTTTTAAATGGAAAGTATAATTCATTTACATTTAAGTTACTATAAATATGTGAGAGTTTATTTCTGTCATTTATTACATAATTTTTTGTTGCTTTGAATATTTTCGTTTCTTTGTTTTTCTCTTATTATCATTTTGGTTTGGTGGTTTTCTGTAGTGGTAACATTTCAGTCTTTTCTCTTTTGCTTGTGTATTTTCTCTACCTCTGTTTTTTTTTTTCTGTATATATTTTAATAATAGTAGATAAAGTTCTTTCACATCTGGTTGTAGGAACGCTTCAAGAATTTCTTGTAGGTCCAGTCTAGTGATTATGAATTTCCTCAGCTTTTGCTTGTCCGAGAAAGACTATTTCTCCTTCATGGATGAATGATAGTTTTGCTGAATATAGTATCTTTGGCTGGCAGTTTTTTTTCTTTCAACACTTTGAATACATCACTCAATTATTTCCTATTCTGTAAGATTTCTACTAAAACGTCCACTGTTATTCTCACATGGATCCCTTTATAGATGACCAGATTTTTTTTTTCTTGCTGCTTTTAGAATTCTCATTTTATCTTTGACTTTTGACTATCACATGCTGTTTAGAAGACCCTTTTGCATTCTATTTGTTTGGGGATATCTGAGACTCCTGTATCTGAATGTCTGCATCTCTTGCTAGATTTGGGAAGTTTTCATCTTAGTTTTTTTGTTGTTAAATAAGTCGTCTGGTTTTGTTCTACCATAATCTATTCATTTTCTTTTTGCCTTTTGGGATCCTGGAAATTTGAGTATCTGGTCACTTGATGTTGTCCCTTATGTCATGGAGGCTTTGTTTCTTTTTTAAAATTATTTTTTCTGTATTATTGTTTGACTGGATTGTTAAAAGACCTTCCAGTTCTGAAATTATTTGTTTCTCCTTCATCTATTGTTTAAACTTGTAAATTTATCTTGTATTTTATTCAATAAATTGTTCAGTTTCAGAATTTCTCTTTTTTAAATTATCTCTATTGGTTTGATAAATTTCTCATTCATAGTCTGAACGATTTTAGATTTCTTTGCATTATTCGTCAGAATTTTTACTTGTATCTCACTGAGCTTTAGTATCAACACAAGATTTTGTGTGGAAATATGTTTTCAGTTATTTTTTTTAATTGTGTGTACATAGTAGCTGTGTTTATTTATAAGGTACATGAGATATTTTAATACAGGAAAGCAATGCATAATAATAACATCAGGGTAAATGGAGTAGTCATTACTTCAAGTATTTATCTTTTGTGTTGCTAAAAACCCAATTATTCTATTTTAGTTATGTTTAAATTAAAAAATAATTGTTTTTGACCATAGCCACCATGTTGTACTAGCAAATAGTAGTTCTTATTTATTATTTCAAACTATTTTTGTACCCGTTAAACATTTCCACTTCTCCCCTACTCCACTACCCTTTCAGGACTCTACTAAGCGTCTTTCTAATCTGTATCCCTATGAGTTCTAATTTTAAAATTTTTAACTTCCCAAGACAAGTAAGAACATATGACATTTGTTTTTCTGTGCCTGGCTTATTTCACTTAACATAAGGACCTCCAGTATTATGCATGCTTTGCAAATAACAACAGATCACTATTTTATATGACTGAACACTACTCCATTGTGTATAAAGTACAACATATTTTCTTTATTCATTCATCTGTAGATGAACACTTACATTGCTTCAAAATCATGGCTATTATGAAAAGTGCTGTAACAATCATGAGATTGCAGATACTATTCTGACATACTAATATTTTTTTCTTTTGAGTCTATTCCCAGCAGTGGGATTCCTGAATCATATGGCAGCACTATTTTTAGTCTTTTTGAGGATCCTCCCAAATATTCCCAATAGTGGTTTCACTAATTTACATCTCCACCAAGAGTGTACGTGAATTCTCTTTTCTTCATATTTTTGGCAACGTTTGTTATTGCCTGACATTTGGGTAAAGAAATTTTAACTGGAGTAAGATAATACCTCATTGTAGTTCTGATTTGCATTTCTCTGATGATCAGTTATATTGAACATTATTTTATATGTCTGCTTGCTATATGGATGTCTTCTTTTGAAAAAAATGTTTATTTAAATCTTTTGTCCATTTTTAATTGTATTATTAGCTATTTTCCTAGAGAGTGTTTTAGCTCCTTATATGTTCTAGTTATTGCTTCCTTGTCATATAGATAGCTTGGAAATATTTAATCCATTGTGTGAGTTGTTTTCAGTTTGTCGATTGTTTCCTCTGCTGTGAAGAAGTATTGTAACTTAATGTCACTCCATTTGTTCATTTTTGCTATTGTTGCTTGTGCTTGTGAGATATTGCTCAAGAAATCTTTGCCTACCCAAATGCTCTGGAGAGTTTCACCAATGTTTTATTTTCTTGTAGTAATTTCATAATGTGAGGTCTTAGATTTAAATCTTTAATATATTTTCATTTCTATTTTGCATATGGAGAGAGATAGGGGTCTAGTTTTATTCTTTTACATGTGGATATCTAGATTTTCCAGCACCAGTTATTAATGAGACTTTTCTTTCCCCAATGTATGCCCTTGGTACTTTTGTCAAAAATGAGCTTACTGTAGATGTATGAATGTACGTCTCTGTTGTTTATTCTATTCTACTAATCTATGTGTCTGTTTTTATACCAGTAACATGTCCTTTTGGTTAGAATAGCTCTGTAGTGTAATTTAAAGTTAGGTAGTGATTTCTACAGTTTTGTTCTTTTCGTTAGGATAGTTTTGCCTATTCTGGGTCTTTAGTGGTTGTATAAAAATTTTAAGGTTTTTCTGTTTCTATTTCTGTGAGGAATGCCATTGATATTTTCACAGTGATTGCATTGAATCTTTAGACTTCTTTCAGTAGTATGCAAATTTTAACAATATTAATTCTTTTAATTCATAAACATGGAATAAACATGAAGTGCCATCTTCAATGGCTTGCATCAATATTTTATCATTTTTATTGTAGCAATCTTATGTTTATTACATTAAGTTAATGCATAGATATTTTATTATATTTGTAGCTATTGTAAATGAGATTATTTTTGGTTTCCTTTTCAGATTTTTCACTGTTGTTGGCATATAAAAATGCTACTAAATATTGTATGTTTATTTTATATCCTACAAGTTTACTGAATTTGTTTATTTGTTCTAATGGTTTTTTCAGTGGAGTCATTAAGTTTCTCTAAATATAAGATTGTATCATCCACAAACAAAGATAATTTGACTTCTCCTCTCCAATTTGGATGACCTTTATTTATTTTTCCTGCCCAATTGCACAAGCAAATTCTACCAGTACTATGTTGAACAATAATGGTGGAAGAGGGCATCCTTGTTATTTTTCCAATCTTAGAAAAAGAAGGCTTTCAGTTTTTTTGCCATTCAAAATGATACTAGCTCTGAGTCTGCTGTAAATGTCTTTTAATATGTTGAGGTAAGTTCCCTCTATACCTTGTTTTTTATGGTTTTTATTATGAATGAATGTGGAATTTTATTAAATGACTTTTCAGCATCAGTTGAAATAATCATATAGATTTTCCCTTTGTTCTTCTGCTATGATGTATTACCTTAATTTATTTGTGTATGTTGAACCATCCATCCTTGCATGCCAGGATAAATCCCACTTGGTCATGATGAATGAACTTTTTAAGATGTTTCTGAAATAGATGTTCTTTTATTTTCTAAAGGATTTTTGCATCAATATCTATCAGTTATATTGGCTTATAGTTGTTTTTCTAGGTATCTTTGTCTTGTTTCGTATCACAGTAATACTGGCTTTATAGAATAAACTTCGAAGTATTCTTTCCTTTTCTGTGTTTCAGAATAATTTGAGTAGAATTGGTCTTAGTTCTTTAAATGTTTTATAAAATTCAGCAGGCTGGGTGCTGTGGCTCACGCCTGTAATCCCAGCACTTAGGGAGGTCGAGGCAGGGAGATCACAAGGTCAAGAGGTGGAGACACTCCTGGTCAACATGGTGAAACTCCATCTCTACTAAAAATACAAAAATTATCTGGGCATGGTGGCATGTGCCTGTAGTTCTAGCTACTCTGGAAGCTGAGGCAGGAGAATCACTTGAATCCGGATGCAGAGGTTTTGGTGAGCTGAGATCATGCCATTGCACTCCAGCCTGGTGACAGAGTGAGACTCCATCTCACAACATAATGAATGAATCAATGAATGAATGAATGAATGAATTCAGTAGTGAAACCATCAGGTCCCAGGCTTTTATTTGTTGAGACCCTTTATATTATAGCTTTAATATGATTACTTGTTACTGGTCTGTTCAAGTTTTGGATTTCTTTATTGTTCAATTTTGGTAGATTGTATATGTCTAGGAAGTTATCCATACCGTCTAGATTTTTGAATGTATTGGCATATAGTTTTTCATAATATGTAATAATAATCCTTTGAATTTTTGCAGTATCTGTTGTAATGTTTGCTTTTTCATTTCTGATTTTACTTATTTTGGTTTTTCTCTCTTTTTTTCTTAGTCTGGCTAAAAGTTTGTCAATTTTGTTTGCCTTTGTAAAAAGCCAACTTTTTATTTTATTGCTGTTTTTAATTGTTTTCTGTATTTCAAATTTATTTCTGTTCTGATCTCTAGAATTTCTTTTATTCTACTAATTATATGTCAGGATTGTTTTTTTCTCATTTCTTAAGATCCATTATTATGTTATTTAATTGATATTTTTCTTATTTTTTGAAATAGGCACTTATAACTACAAACTCCACTCTTAGTACTGCTTTCTCTGTATCCCTTAGGACTTAGTAGGTTGTGCTTTTATTATCATTTGTTTCAAGAAAATTCTAAATTGTCATCTACTTTCTTCATTAGGAAGAACATATATTATTCAGAAACATATTGTTTAATTTCCATTTGTTTTTGTACTTTCCAAAATTTCTATTGTTTTTGATTTCTAGTTATATTCCATTGTGGTCAGAGAAGATGCTTGATATTATTACATCTTTTAAAAATGTTTTAAGACTTTTTTGTGACTTAAAATAAGGTCTATCCTTGAGAATAATCCATGTGCTGCTGAGGAAAACTATATGTATTTTGAAGCTGTTGGATAAAATATTCTGTAAGTATTTGTTAGGTCCATTTGGTCTATAGTAAAGATTAAGTCCGATGTTTCTTTGTTTATTTTCTATCAGCAGGATGTGTACAGTGCTGAGAATGGGATGTAAAATCATCAGCTATTATTTTATGGGAGTCTATGTCTCTCTTCAGCTATAATAATATTTGCTTTACATATCTTGGTGCTCTAGTGTTAAGTGCACATGTATATATAATTGTTATATTCTCTGGCGAATTGACACGTTTATATGGTAACCTTTGTCTTTTCTTACAGTTTTCATATTGAAATCTATTTTGGCTGATACAACTATGGCTATTCCTGATCTTTCTTGTTTTTATTGATATGAGATTATTTTTACAACCCTTTGTTTCCAGTAGATGTATGTTTTTGTAGAAAAAGTGCATTTCTTGTTGGCAACAGATTACTGCATCTCATTTTTGTTTTTATTTAGCCAGCTTACACCTTTTGATTAGAAAGTGCACTTCATTTACGTTCAATGTTATTATTAATAAGAAATTAACTCTGCCACTTTGTTACCTTTTTTCTTGTTGTTTTGTGGCCTTCTTTTTTTTTCTTTTTATCCTTGCTTTCCTCCTTTTAGTAAAGGCATTTTTTTCTAATGGTATGATTTAATTTCTTGCTTTTCATTAAATAATTTTTAAAATCTATTGTATGTTTTTTTTGATTTGCGATTGCCGTGAGGCTTGCGAGTACTATCTTATAACCAATTATTTTAAACTTTTAGCAACACTTGTTGCATCAACCAACGAGCAAAAAGAAAATGTGTAAAAATGCTAAATATTAACATTGTTCCCTCACTTTTTAACTTTGTTGTTTCTATTCATATTTTATTGTACTGTCTGTGCCTTCAAAAGTTGTTGCAGTTGTAGTTATTTTTAATTCATTCATTATTTAGTCTTTCTAGTTAAGGTAAGAGTGGCTTATGTACCACAGTTAGTGTTATAGTATTTTGTGTTTTCTGTGTGATAACTATTAACCAATAAGTTTTGTACCTTCAGATGATCTTTTATTGCTCATTAACCTCTTCTTCATTTTTTATTTAAGTACCTGTAAACATTTATACCTGTAGCATTTCTTGTAGTCTGGTGTTGATGAAATACTTCAGCTTTTGTCTGTCTAGGAAAGTCTATTTCTCCTTTATGTTTGAAGGATATTATATTAGTCCGTTTTCACACTGTTATAAAGATGCTACCCGAGACTGGTTAATTTATAACAAAAAGAAGTTTAAGTGACTCATAGTTTCACATGATGGAGGAGGCCTCAGGAAACTTACAATCATTATAGAAGGTAAAGAGGAAGCAAAGATCTTTTTCATATGGTGGCAGGAGAGAGAAGTGCAAGCATGGAAAGTGCGGGATGCTTATAAAATCACCAGATCTTATGAGAACTCTCACTATCACGAGAACAACATAGGGCAAACTGTCCCCACGATCCAATCACCTCCCACCAGATCTCTTTCTCAACACTTGAGAATTACAATTCAGGGTGAGATTTGAGTGGGGACACAAAACCTAACCGTATTATTCTGTCTCTGGCCCCTCCCAAATCTTATGTCCATTTCACACTTCAAAATCAATCATTCCTTCCCAACAGTCCACCAAAGTCTTAATTCATTCCAGCATTAACCTAAAAGTCCAAGTCTAAAGTCTCATCTGAGACAAGGAAAGTCCCCCCTATTTAAAAGACTGTAAAATCAAAAGCAAGTTAGTTACTTTCAGGATACAATGGGGGCACATGGATAATATAAATTCTCCCATTCCAAGTGGGAGACATTAGCCAAAACAAAGCGGCTACATAATGCATACAAGTCCAAAATCTAGTGGGGTAGTCATTAAATCTTAAAGGTATAGAATAATCTTCTTTGATTCCATGATTCCATGACACCCAGGTCACACTGACACAGAAAGTCAGCCCCATGGTCTTGGGTAGCTCTGCTCCTGTGGCTTTGCAGGGTATAGCCCCCTACCCTGACTGTTTTCACAGCCTGCATTTAGTGCCTCTGGCTTTTCTAGGTGCATGGTGCAAACTGTCAGTGGATCTATCACTCTGGAGTCTGGAGAGGTGTCCCTCTTGTCATAGCTCCACTAGGCCTTGTCCTAGTAGGGACTTTGCGTGGGGCCCACAATCCGACATTTCCCCTTTGCACTGCCATGCCAGAGGTTATTCATGAAGGCTCTGTCCCTGAAGTACACCTCTGCCTGAACATTCAGGCATTTCCATACATCCTCTAAAGTCTAGGCAGAGGTTCCCAAACCTCAATTCTTGACTTTTTGCACCCACAGGCACAACACCAAATGGAAGCTGCCAAGGCTTAGAGTTTGCACCCTCTGAAGCAATGGCCTAAATTGGATTGGCTTGGATGCAGGGCCTGGAGTCCCAAGGCTGCACACAGCAGAGGCCCTTGGACCCAAGTCATGGAACAGATTTTCCTTCCTGGGCCTCTGGGCCTGTGATGAGAGCGGCTGCTATGAAGATCTCTGACATGCCCTGGAGAGATTTGTTCCATGGTCTTGGCATTAGAATTTGGCTCCTCATTACTTATGCAAATTTCTGCAGGCAGCTGAAATTTTACCCAAGAAAATGGGTTTTTCTGTTTAATCACGTTATTAGGCTGCAAATTTTACAGTTTCATGCTCTGCTTATTTTTTAAACATAAGTTCCAATTTCAAGGCATCTCTTTTTGAACGCTTTCAGAATAATCCAGGTCATGTCTTGAATGCTTTGCTGCATAAAAATTTCTTCTGCCAGATACCCTAAATCATCCCTCTCACACTCAAATTTCCACAAATTTGTAGGGCAAGAGCAAAATGCCACCAGCCTGTTTGCTAAAGCATAGCATGAATTATCTTTACTTTAGTTCTCAATAACTTTCTCATCTCCATATAAGACCACCTCAGCCTGATCTTCATTGTTCACATCACTATCAGCATTTTGGTCAAAACCATTCAACAAGTCTCTAGGAAGCTCCAAACCTTCTCACATCTTCCAGTCTTCTTCTGAGCACTCCAAACTGTTCCCACCTCTGTCTGTTACCCAGTTCCAAAGTCTCTTCCACATTTTCAAGTATCTTAATAGCAGTATCTCACTCTCTGTGGTACCAATTTACTGTTTTAGTCTGTTTTCACACTGCTATAAAGATACTACCTGAGACTGGATGATTTACAAAGAAAAGAGGCTTAATGGATTCACAGTTCCGCATGACTGGGGAGGCCTCAGGAAAGTTACAATTATGGTAGAAGGTGAAGGGGAAGCAAGGACCTTTTTCACATGGTGGCAGGAAACAGAAGTGCAAGCAGGGATGTTGCCAGATGCTTATAAGACAATCATATCTCCTGAGATCTCACTCACTATTATGAGAACAGCATGGAAGATACTGACTCCATGATCCAATCACTTCCCACCAGGTAGCTCCCTCAACACTTTCGGATTACAATTCAAGATGTGATTTGGATGAGGACACAATGCCTACCATTTTAAATATTGTCACGAGATATACTATTCTTGGGTAAAAGTTATTATTTTCAGCTCTTTAAATATGTCATGCCAGTGTCTCCTAACCTGTAAGTTTTCCACTGAGAAATTTGTTGTCAGATGTATTTTAGCTCTATTGCATGTTGTTTGTTTATTTTATTTTGCTGCTTTTAGAATATTTTCCTTATTCTTGACGTTTAGGAGTCCAATTATTAAATGGTTTGAGGTAGTCTTTTTGTGTTAAATCTGCTTGGTGTTCTATAACCTTGTACTTGGATGTTTATAACTTTTTAAAGATTTGGGACATTCTTTGTTGTTATCCCTCTGCATAAATTTTTTACCCCTATTTCTCTTACTATGTTACTTTTAAGTCCAATAAATTTCATATTTGCCCTTTCAGGCTATTTTCTAGATTCTGTAGACAATCTTAATTTTTAAAACTGTGTTTTTTTGTCTTTTCTGACTGTGCATTTTCAATTGCCTGTCTTCAAGCTTACTAATTCAGTTTTATGGTTGATCAACTCCACTAATATGAGACTCCTATGCAGTTTTTTCTGTAGATGAATTTTATATTTCAACTCCAGGGTTTCTTCCTGATTAATTATTTCATTTTCTTAGTTAAATTTGTCTGATATTATTCTGAATTTCTTCTGTTACCTTAAAATTCTTTGCATTTTCTCAACACAGCTATTTTGAATTTTCTGTCTAAAAAGTCACATATCTCCCTGTCTCCAAGATTGATCCCTGCTTTCTTATTTATTTCATTTGGTAAAGTTATGTTTGTATTTATTTATTTATTTTAAGTTCTGGGGTACATGTGCAGATTGTACACGTTTGTTACATAGGTATACATGTGCCATGGGAGTGGTTTACTGCATCCATCACCCCTTCATCTACATTAGGTATTTCTCCTAATGCTATCCCTCCCAATTCCCCCACCCACTGCTATTCCTCCCATACCACCCCACCACCAGGCCCCAGTATGTGATGGTCCCCTCTCTGTGTCCATGTGTTCTCATTGTTCAATACCCACTTATGGGTGACAACATGCAGTGTTTGGTTTTCTGTTCTTGTGTCAGTTTGCTGAGAATATCACTGATGAGCATTTAGGTTAGTTCCAAGTCTTTGCTATTGTGAACAGTGCTGCAAGATATATATATGTGCATGCATCTTTATAATAGAATGATTTATAATCATTTGGGTATATATTCAGTAATGGGGTTGCTGCATCAAATGATATTTCTATTTCTAGATCCTTGAGGAATCACCACACTGTCTTCCACAGTGGTTGAATTAATTTACACTCCCACCAACAGTGTAAAACCATTCTATTTCTCCACATCCTCTCCAGCATCTGTTGTCTGCTGATTTTTTATTGATTGCCATTCTAACTAGCATGAGGTGTTATCTCAATGTGGTTCTGATTTGCAAGAAGATCATGTTTTTAAGGATATTTGTAATGTTTGTTGATGTTTATTTGCTTCTGGATATTAAAGAGAGATGTTTATTTTACTCTTTACATTCTAGGATTGTTTGTACTCATTTTTCTTGGAAAGGCTTTCCAGGTATTCTAAGGGACTTAGGTGTTGTGATCTTAGCTCTTGGTGAGTTAGAAGACACTCCAAGCACACTAACACTGTGATTCTTGCAGACTTGTAAAGGTATGACCTTGGTAGTCTTGGATGAATTTTGGAAGTGTTCTATGGATTACCAGGCAGAGACTCTTGTTCTCTTCCTTTACTTTCCTCCAAACAAATAGAATCTCTCTCTCTTTATACTGAGCTACTTGGATCTGGGGTGCTAAATTCAATAAAGTGTAATAACACAAGTGGCCTTGTGGCCACCACACTAGGGCTGCTCTGTCAGACCTGAATCCAGAACAACACTGGGTCTCACCCAGTGTCCTCTTTGACCACTATCCAGCTACTGCCTATGTTTTCTCAAGGACCTGCGGCTGTACAATCAGCAGGTGGTGAAACCAGCCCAGTGTGTTTTTCACTTCAGGGCAGCAATTTCTATCAGGCTCCATGTGAGTCTAGAGATACCATCTGGGGGCCTGAAACTGGAGTCAAATCCCTTGGTGTTCTATCATATTGCAGTTGTGCTGGCACTCAAATTATGAGCTGAAGTACTTCCCACTCTTATTTTCTCTTTCCCTATGCAGAGGAACCTCATCTTATGGCCACCACCAACACAGACCCATGGGTAGTACTGTCAAGCTGCTGCAGATGTCCACTTAGGGCCTAAGGGCCCTTAAGCCAGCTTGAGTTTAGTGCTTTTTGGCCTGAGTCTTACACTTCAGACTTACACAACAGTGAGCTCCCTTCTGGCACAGGGAAGGTCCAGGAATGCCATCTAAGACCCAAGTCCTGGAATTGGTGATTACAAGAGCTCCTTTGATACTCTACTTCCCTGTGGTCAAGCTGGTACCTAAGGTGTAATACAAAGACTCTTTTACTTTCACATCTGCTTTTCTCAAGAAGTTTCCCCACTTATATCCACCACAGCTAGGAATGTACTGAGTCTCCCCTGAAACCAACTAGTCTGAGTGTCACCTAAGGCCTACAGCATACTATATGGGTATTCCTGTTGCCTATTCAGGGCCCTAGGTTGATAAGTAATCAGGTGATGAGTCCAGCCAGGACTAGGTCTTCTCCTTCAAGACAATAGGGTTACTTCTGTCCCAGAGTGTTTTAAGAAATGTCATCTGAGATATATGGCCTAAAAGAGGGATCCTCATGGCTCTCACTGAGGCCATATTCTACTGAGCCTTAGCTGGTAGTGAATATGCAAGACCAAGTCTTCCACAGTCTTCCGTCTCCTCTTCTCAGGTGGAAGTAAGGGATCTCTTTTGGAGCCATGAACTGCACAGCATGGATTTTGGAGAGGGGTGGTGCAAACACTCCCTTAGTCACCTAGGCTGTTTTCTCAGTAGGTCACATGCCTCTAAACTCCGCTGGCTCTCAGCTTACTTCAGCACTAGGACTCACCTATGAGTTTCAGCCCTCGTTGCCTGGACTTCTTTTCAAGTTTATTTTGGTCTCCAGTTAAACCCGATTTTGCTTTCTGCTGTGACAGGTTGCAGTAATTTTACTCCAATGTCTCACAATTGCTGTGTTTTCCTTCTCTTGAGTAAAGATTTGCTCTCTCCTCCACCTGGCCACTGTCAGGGGATAGCGGAGGCATGGCATCAGTGATTCAAGATTGTCTTTTCTACTAGCTTTCAGTGCCTCTTTCAGCAATATGGAGTTAAAACCACGTACTGTGAGTGCTTACATTTTCAGTACTTATGAAGATGTTTGTGTGTGTGTGTGTGTGTGTGTGTATGTGTGTGTGTGTGTGTGTGCATGCAGAGAGTCATTAACTTGGTGTTCTTGGAGAGGGGACAATTGGTGGAGACTTCTATTTGGTCATCTTGTTCCACCCATTTGGTTTTTATTTCTTGTGGATACATACTTAGTAATAAAATTGATGGACCATATGGTAACTTTATATTAAAATATTTGAGGAAGGGCCAGACTGATTTTTAGAGTGGCTCTACTATTTTACATTTCTACCAGCAGTATATCTATGTTCCAAACTTTCCACATTCTTGTCAACATTTATTATTATGTTTCAAACATTTTATCCCATTCTTTGGGTTTTATTTTTAGTTTCTTATGATATTTTCTAACATATAAAGTTACTATTTCTGATGAAGTCCAATTTATTGATATTTTGTTGCATGTGCTTTGATGTCATACCTAAGAAGCTGCATTTTCACTAAAGGTCACAAAGATTTATTCCTGTGTCCTTTTCTAAAAATTATATATATTTAACATATAATTTAAACCTATGATTTACTTGTAACTAATGTTTTAAATATGTTGTGAGATCAGGGTCTAATGTTATTATTATTATTATTTTCCATCTGGATATTAAGTTTTTTCAACACCATTTGTTATGAGTAGTTTTACCCCACTGAATTGTCCTAGCACTCTTATCAAGAATCAGTCGACTATAAATCTAAGTATTTATTTCTATCATTCTAATTTTGTTTAAGCTATGTGTCTACCTTTGTACCAGTACCATGCTGTATTGATTCCTGTAGATTTTTTTTTTTTTTTTTTTTTTTTTTTACCAAACTTTGAATTTAAAAATGGTGAGATCGCCAACTTCCTTTTAAGGATTGTTTTTGATATTCTGTGTCCCTTAGTTTGTCATATAAGTCTTAACATTAGCCTGTCCATTTCTACTAAAAATTTTTTATTGAATTCATTGATCAATTTGGAGAATGTTGGAAAATTGTGTGAATATTACATCTTTTGATCTATGAACATAAGATATGGCTTGTTTTTTCTCTTTAATTTATTTGATGTTTTGTAACTTTTAGTCTATATGTCTTACACATGTGGATTTATTTCTAAGTAGATTATTACATTTTATGATATTTTAAAAAATTGTTCTTTTAATCTAATTTTTGGATTGTTCATTGTTAGTGTGTATTTATTTTTGAATATTGATCTTGTATCTTTCAACCTAACTAAAGTCATTTATTAGTTTTGGTAGATTATTGGTGGGTTTTTAGGGTTTTTCTATTTATAGAATTATATCATCTACATATAGAGGTAGTTTTATTGCTTGTTCTAATCTGGATGTTATTTTATCTTTGCCTAATTATCCTGGCTATAATTCACTATGCAATTTTATGTAGAATCATTGAGAGCAAACACCCTTGTTTTTTTCCTAATTTGAGAGAAAATATTTTTTATTTTATTATTAAATGTGATGTTAAGCTGTGTATATTTTGTAGTTGCCCTTTACAGGCCAAGAAATATTTTTCTATTCCTATTTTTATATAATTTTTTAATCATGAAAGAGTGTTATATTTTGCTAGTGCTTTTGTTGTGTCTACTGAAAAGAGGATATAATTTTTATCTTTTAGTCTTTTAATATAGTGTATAAGTCAGTTTTTATGCTGCTAATAAAGTCATACCCAAGACTGTGTAATTTATAAAGAAAAGGAGTTTTAATGGACTCACAGTTCCACATGGCTGGAGAGGACTCACAATCACTGTTGAAGGTGAAAGGCACATCTTACATGGTGGCAGGCAAAAGAGAGAACCAGAGCCAAGCAAAACATGTTTCCTCTTGTAAAACCATCAGATCTCGTGAGACTTATTTACTACCATGAAAACAATATGGGGGAAACCGAATCCATGATTCAATTATCTCCAACCAGGTCCCTCTCAGAATGTGTGATAATTATTGGAGCTACAATTAAAGATGAGATCTGGGAGGGGAGACAGCCAAACCATATCATTCCACCACTGGCCCATTCAAAATCTCATGTCCTCCCATTTCCAAACCAATTATGCCTTCCCAACCATTGCCCAAGACTTAACTTATTTCAGCATTAACTCATAGTCCACAGTCCAAAGTCTTATCTGAGACAAGGTAAGTTCCTTCAACCTAGATGCCTGTAAAATCAAAAGTAAGTGAGTTACTTCCAAAATACAATGGGAGTACAGGCATTGGATAAATGCTCCCAATTCCAAATGGGATAAATTGGCCAAAAGAAAGGGGCTCCAGCCCCATAAAAGTCCAAAACCCAGCAGGGCAGTCAAGTCTTAAAGCTCCAGAATGATCTCCTTTGACTCCATATTTCATATCTAGGTCACATTGATGCAAGAATTGGGTTCCCATAGTCTTGGGCAGCTCTGCTCCTATAGCTTTGCAGCATATGGCCTCATTCTCAGCTGCTTTCACAGGCTGTCTTTGAGTGTCTACAGCTTTTCCAGATGCATGGTGCAAGCTGTCAATGGATCTATTATTCTGGGGTCTGGAGAATGGTTGCCGTCTTCTCACAGCTGCACTAGGCAGTGCCCCAGTGGGGACTCTGTGTGGGGCTTCCAATCTCACATTTTCCCTAGTAGAGGTTCTCCATGAGTGCCCCACTTTTGCATGAAAAATATTCCTGGACATCCAGGCATTTTCACACATCATCTGAAATCTAGGCAGAGGTTCCCAAACCTCAATTCCTGACTTCTGTGCACTGGCAGGCTCAAAACCACATGGAAGCTATCAAGGTTTGGGGATTGCATCCTCTGAAGCCACACCCTGAGCTGTACTTTGGCCTTTTTTAGCCATGACTAAAGTTGCTGGGACCCAAAATACCAAGTCCCTAGGGTCTACACAGCAGGAGCGTTCTGGCTCTGCCCACAAAACACTTTTTTCCTAGACCTTTGGGCCTGTGATGAGAAGGACTGTTGCTAAGGTCTCTAACATGCCCTGGAAACATTTTCCCCATTGTCATTGCAATTAGCATTTGGTTTCTTGTTACTTATGCAAATTTATGCAGCTTGCTTGAATTTCTCATCAGAAAATGAGTATTTTTTTATCACATCATCAGGCTGTAAATTTTCTGAAATTTTATGCTCTGTTGTTTTTTTTTATTTTTTAAGCTGAATGATTTTAACATAACCAAAGTTGCCTTTTGAATGCTTTGATGCTTAGAAATTTTTTTTCCTAAATTAGCTCCCTCAAGTACAAAGTGTCACAAATTTCTAGGGCAGGGGCAAAATGCCATCAATCTCCTTGCTAAAACGTAGCAAGAGTTTCCTTTACTCCAGCTCCCAACAAGTTACTCATCTCCATTTGAGACCACCTCAGCCTGGATTTTATTGTGTATATCACTATCAGCATTTTTGTCAAAGTCATTCCACCAATCTCTAGGAAATTCCAAACTTTCTCATATTTTCCTATCTTCTTCTGAGCTTTCCAAACTGTTTATACCTCTGCCTGTTACCTGGTTCTAAAGTTGCTTCCACATTTTTGGGTATCTTAAAATCAGTGCTCCACTCCTGGTAAACCAGTGTACTGCGTATATCTGTTTTCATGCTGCTAATAAAGTCATACCTGAGACTGGGTAATTTGTAAACGGACTCGCAGCTTCACATGGCTGGGGAGGCCTCACAATCATGGCAGAAGGTGAAAGGGTCATCTTACGTGGCAGCAGGCAAGAGAGATCATGAGAGCCAAGTGAAAGGGGTGTCTATTTATAAAACTATCAGATCTCATGAGACTTATTCACTTCCATGAGATCAGTATTTGAAAACTGCCCTCATGATTCAATTATTTTTCATCAGGTCCTTTCCACGCATGTGGAAATTATAGGAGCTACAATTGAAGATGAGATTTGGGTGGAGACACAGCCAAATCATATTATATGATATATTATGCTAATTGATTTTCAAATGTTAAACCAATCTTGAATTTGTGAGATAAATTCTACTTTGCCATGGCATGAGATCCTTTTTATATGTTGAAGGATTCATTTAACTTGTATCAACTTCAGCATTTTAATGTCTATATTAAGAGGGGATATTGTTCTGTAGTTATTTTAGTAATGTTTTTGTCTGGTTTTGGTTTCAGGGTAATTCTGGTCTCATAGAAAACTGAGAAGTATTCTTTGATTTTCTATTTTTGGAAATTCTGTTAAAAATTCATATGCAGTATTTAATGTTTTGTAGAATTTACAAGTAATGCCATCTGATTTGGCTTTTCTTTGTGAGGTTTTTCTTATATTAGTTTGCTCTCTTTACTTGATATGGATTTACTCAGATATTCTATTAATTTTTGAGTCAATTTTGATAGTTTGTACCTTTCTAACAATTTATCAATTTCAGGTAATTTATCTAAAATTTTGACATGCTATTGTTTATACTATTCTCTTAATAGTTATTTTTTAAATTTCTGTTTGATTATTAGTGATATTTCTTCTTTTATTCCTTATCTTAGTAATTTTTTATTCTTTTTTCTCAGTCTTACAAACATTTTGTCATTTTGTTGTCTTTTTTCCAAGAAAATGCTTTTGATTCTATCAATTTTTTCTTTTTCTATATTATATGTTTTATTTATTCCCATTCTAATCTTCTGATTTTTAAATTTGGCTTTATATCTTTCAAGTTTCTTAAGATGAAATGTGAAATTATTCATTTCAAATATTTCCTTTTTAAAAATATAGATGTAGCTATAAATTTTCCCTGTGAGAATTACTTTTTTTTTCTCTTCTTCAGAATGCATAATCTATATCTTCGAGATAGAAGATTTTTTGTTCTGCTTACTCCAATCTACCATTGAGCACTGCTAGTGAATTTTTTTACTTTGGCTATTGTGTTTATTAATTCTAGAGTTTTATTCAGTTCATTTTAAAAAGTGTTTTATATGGCTTTATTAAGATACAATTCACATTTCATAAAATTCACCAATTTAAAATGAGTAGTTTTATGTATATTCACAGATATGTAAAACCATCAATACAATCAATTTAAAAGATTTTTATTGCTTCGCATATGATTAACAGTCTAAATATACAGTCCTAGGCAATGACTAATCTACTTTCTTTCTATGAATTGTCTATTTTGGATAGCTAATATAAATAGAATCATAATATGAGGTCTTCTGTGACTAGCTTCTTTCACTTAGCATTTTTTTCCAAGGTTTATCCGTATTGTAGCATGTATTAGCACTTTATTTGTTTTTATGGCTAAATAATATTCCACTGCACGGATATAGCACATTTGTTTATCTATTCACTGATTGATGGGCATTTGTTTTTTCCCACATTTTGACTATTATAAGTAATATTGCTATAAACATTTATGTACAAGTGTCATGGACCTTTTTTACATTTCTCTTTGGTATGTACCTAGAAGTGAAATTGGTAGGTCATATGGCATGTGTATATGTGTTAAAGAAACTGCTAGACTGCTTTCTGAAGTAACACCACCATTTTACATTCCCACCAGAAGTATATGAGAAATTAAATTTTTTCACATTCTCACCAACATTTATTAGTTTCTCATTTTGATTGTAGCCAACCCAGTGGATGTGAAATGGCATTTCATTGTGGTTTTGAATTATAAATCCCTAATGACTAATAATGTTGAACATCTTATCATGCACTTGTTGGATATGTTTATGTCTTACCTGAAGAAATGCTTATTCAAATTATTTTCCCAAATTAATGGGTTGTCTTTCTATTAATTGAGTTGCAAGACTTCTTCATAAACCTTAGACACAAGTTTCTTATAACAGGTATGATTAACACATTTTTTTCATTCCATGTGTTGTGATTTCACTTTCTTGATGGTGTTCTTTTAAACATGAAATTTTTAATTTTGATGAAGTTTAATTAATTTATTGCTTTTGTTATTCACACTTCTGATATAATAGCTAAGAATTGTTTTACAAATCTAAAGTCATAAATATTTGCCCCTATTTTTTCTTCTTAGAGATTTATAGTTTTAGCTCTTTCATTTAGGTAGTTAATTCATAAATTTTGAGTTAATTTTTAATGTAAAATTCAAGGAAATAATTCAGCTTCATTCTTTTGGATGTGGCTATGCAGTTCTTTCAGTACCTTTTGTTGAAAGGACTGTGTTTCTGCCATTGCATACTCTTGACATCTTTGTCTGAAAATTAGTTTGCTATAGACATATGGGTTTTGTTGGACTCTTAATTATATTTCATTGATCTTTATGTTTACTTGTGTACAAGCATTACACTCTCTTTATGATCATTGCTTTGTAGTAAGTTTTGAAATCAGAAAGTGCAAGTCCTCCAACTTGTTTGTTTATTTTCAGGTTTGTTTCAGCTATTCTGGGTCCCTTGCAATTTTACATAAAATTTAGACTCAGCTTATCAATTTTTACAGAGCAATAACCTGAAATGCTGATACTGATTGCATTTAATTTGTAGATCAGTTTGACAAACAGTGCCATCCTAACAATGTTACATCTTTCAATTTATAAACATATTTACTTTCATTTATCTAGGTCTTCTTTAATCTATTTTATTTCATTGAGTTGATCTTCAGTCTCTGATATCTTTTCTTCTACTTGGTCGATTCAGCTATTGAAACTTGTGTATGCTTCATGAAGTTCTTGTGTTGTGTTTTTCAGCTCCATCAAGTCATTTATATTCTTCTCTAAGCTGTTTATTCTCATGAGCATTTTATCAAACCTTTTTTCAAGGTTCTTAGTTTCTTTGCATTGGGTTAGAACATGTTCTTTTAGCTCAGAGAAGTTTATTACCAACTTTCTGAAGCCTATTTCTGTCAATTCATCAGAATCATTCTCCATCCAGCCTTGTTCCCTTTCTGGTGAGGAGTTGTGATCCCTTGGAGGAGTAGAGGTGTTCTAGTTTTGGGTGTTTTCAGACTTTTTGCACTGGTTTATTCCCATCTTTGTGGATTTATCTACCTGTCATCTTTGTAGTTGGTGATTTTCAGATGGGATCTCTGAGTGGACATCCTTTTTGTTGTTGATGAAGTTATTTCTTTCTGTTTTTCTCCTTCTAACAGTCAGGCCCCTCTGCTGTAGGACTGCTGGAGGTCCACTCCAGACCCTGCTTGCCTATGGCAGCTGCAGAACAGTAAGGGTTGCTTCCAGTTTCTTCTGTTACCTTTATCCCAGAAGGATACCTACCAGATGTCATCCTGAGCTCTCCTTTATGAGGTGTCTCTTTGGATATATGGGGGTCAGGAAGCTGTTTGAGGAGACAGTCTGTCCATTATAGGAGCTCAAGTGCTGAGTTTTGAGCTACGTCGTTCCATTCAGAGCTGCTTGGCAGGTACATTTAAGTCTGCTGCAGCAGAACCCACAACTGCCTTTTTTTTCTCAGGTGCTCTCTCCTGGGAAGGTGGGACTTTATTTATAAATTTCTGACGTGCTGCTGCTTTTTTTCAGAGATGCTCTGCCCAGCAAGGAGGTAGCCTAGTCACAGTCTGCCAGCAGAGGAATTGCTGAGCTGCCGTGGTCTCTGGCCAGCTGCTGTGTGAACTTCCTTGCAGTTTTGTTTATAGAGGTATAGTTAGAATTGCCTCGGTAATGGTGGTCTGCCTCAGTAATGGTGGACTGCCTCAGTAATGGTGGATTGCCTTGGTAATGGCAGACTGCTTCAGTAGTGGTGGACTGCCTTGGTAATGGCGAATGTCCTTCCCCCCACAGAACTGGACCGTCCTGGGTCCAGCTGCACTTGCTGTGAAACTCTCAGTCCAGAGCATTTCAGATTGCTGGTCTTTGTGCAGGTGAGACCCACTAAGCCTGATCACCTGGCTCCCTTTCGGACCCCTTTTTCTTCAGTTGAATGGGTGACTCTGTCTCTCAGGCATTCCAGGCACCAGTTGAAGCAGCCAACCAGATTTGTGTGAGTTTTTGTGCAGAAACCCGCTGCGCCAGCTGAAACAGCCATGCTAGAGACTCATGGTGCTTTTCTGCCCAGAAATCTCCTGGTCTATGGGCAGTAAAAATTTGTTTGGAAATGCAGTGATCACTCCCCCTCTGTGTTCTTGCTGGGAACCACCCTCCAGAGTTGTTCCTATTTGGCCATCTTGGATGGTAGTTTTTAGAGAATCTAATTTTTATTCGATTTGTTAGGTTTATTGCCAAGAAGTCTATTATTTTTATGCTACTACGAATGGAGTTGTTCTGTTTACTTTATTCTTGAAATGTTCATTGTAAATGTATAGAATAACTTCTGCAAGACATAATAGTTTTAGTGGATTTCTTAGACTTTTTGTATAAAAATTGTATTGCCTCTTAGTAGAGATTGCTCTACTATTTTCTTTTCAATTTGGATGCTTTTTATTTATTATCTTGTTTAATTGCCCTAGATGAAACACATTCAGTACAATATTAAATTAGAAGTAGTAAGACAATGCATCCTGGTGTTGTTACTGGTATTAAGGGTAAGTTATCTAGAGTTATCTAGTCACCATAAAATATAATGTTACCTCTGGAATTTTCACGTATTCCCATTATCAGGTTGAGGAAATTTTCTTCTGTTCCTAGTTTATTGAGTGTTACTATCACAAAAGGATGTTGGATTTTTCTGAATGCTGTTCTGCATCTACTGAGATGATTATGTAATTTTGGTTTTTATTCTACTAATATAATGTATTAGATTAGGTGGTCTACAGATGTGAAACAATTTTGCATTCTTGAGATAAATTTTACTTGGTCATGCTACCTAATTCCTTTTATGTGTTTCTAAATTCAGTTTGTTAGTGAATTTTCTATTCTGGTTATTCTATTTCTAAACTCTATAAATCTTTAAATATTTTGTTTTGATATTTCCCATATGATGAGACATTGTCACCATAATTTTCTTTATTTTTTAAGCATTATTTTTAGTTATTAGATATACTTATTACAGCTTTTTTGATTTTTTAAAATCCACTATGTCTGTCATCTAAGCATGTCAAAGAAAATTCCGTTGCTTTTGTTTTTGTGTACAAGACACTATTTTAAAATTTTTGTGTGTGTGTCATTTTTTTCTTTGTTTAAACATGGACATATGAGATAGTATATTTAACCAATTCTAGATACTGACCCCATTATCTCTTTCCCGCAACTCCACTGGTTGGTTCTGTTGTGTATTTATTTGTCTACTCTCTTACTTTCTGAGCCAGTTACATTTCTATTTTTTACCATTGGATATGTGTTTGTTGCCTAGAGTCTTCTATTAGAGTTCACAAAGTAAGCAAAGTAAGGTAGAAGAAATAATTTGCAGTAGGCTACTACAAATATTGGGGTCCAAATTATTTCTTCTACTGCAAATATTGGGGCCCAAATTACTTCCTCTATCTTACTTTACTTACTTCATTTGAATTTTTGTCACCCTAAACCTCAGGTTAAAATTTGATCCCTAATGTTGAGGGTGGGGAGTAATGAGAGTCATTTTGGGTGTAGGAGTGGATCCCTTAATAATAGATTAATGCCCTCCCTAGAGGAGTATGAGTGAGTTCTCACTTTACTATTTTCTATGAGAACTGATTGTTAAAATGAGCCTTGAATTTCCTCCTCTACTTGCTTCCTTTCTTACCATGAGTTCTATGCACATGCCAGCTCTGTTTTACCTTTTACCATAAGTGGAAGAAGGCTAAGGCCTTCACCAGATGCTCAATCTTTTATACAGCAGAATTATGTAAAAAATAAATATTTTTTCTCTATAAATTACCTAGCTTCAGGTATTTCTTTACAGCAAGACTAACTGGACTAAGACACTACTGTACCTAGGATAGATGTTTCACCTCATAAGTAAAGAATGGATGGGAGAAACCTGATTCCCTTAACCACACTTGTCTTTAACAGATTGCTGGTGAGATGGAGCTTGGCAGAGGCTGAGAAATGCCAATGATGGTCTGCCCCTTGCAGTGTGAAAATATAGTTTTTTACTGGGAACTCAGAGGAGAGAGAAGCTCCACTTTTTGGTAGCACATACCCAGAGAAGAGTGTCCAAGCTATATCTTCTCTAAAACATAGTTAGGATGGAGAAATGGAAGTAGGTGGGTTAATAACAGGTTTTAGCTCATATGCTAGATGTTTGGTTTTAGGAAATTTGGTAAATTTCTTTGAATGATTATGTCTCCATTTGTTTTTTATTTTCAGGACTATTTTAAAAGACTTTATATGGTAGATTATTTTAAAGTTATTTTTATCAGTTAAAATCATTGTTTTGCTGGGGAAAGGGCACAGACCTCCTCATTACATCATTCCAGAAGCATACTGTTTAAATATACCAAAAGTTTATTTTGTAAAATATATTTTTATACAAGTATAAATAAATGTTCTATTTTGATACTTTTTTTACCAGAATTTCTGCAGATATCTGTCCAAAACCCTAATGCTGATTTTACTATACAAGTAAAATAACTTGTTAAACTTTATGTAAAGTCAATACTTACACCATATATTGTTTTAATGGACTTGCTTTTTTTTGACACGACATTGTTATTGTTATTTGTTCATGATATTGCACATAACTAGTACATTCATTTTCAGAGTTGTTTATGTAAAAATCAAATATATATCTCTGATATTTAGTGCAATTAAACTTCTTAATATTTGCCACCTGAAACAATTGAAAGTACACAGTATGCCATTCCTTTGTGTTCTTTATTTGACGAACAAATCTTTACCACTACATGAATGAGATGACTTTTGAAGAACCCTGAGTTATTAATATAATCTATTTAACTTAGAAGAGAAGTCTAAAATTTATTGCATAATTTCTACTTCGTAATGCCACATGAGCAATTTTCCACTCCATACCCTTCTCCTTTTTTAAAATGCCTCTTTTTAAAAGTGCCTCCTTTTCTACAACCATTACTTAAGTGAAACACCACTGTGAGATACTGACACATAAGACTTCTTTCCTTCTTGTGAAAAATAACTTAATAGTGCTTTCTCCTTGCTTTTTATTTCCAATAGAATTCACCTCTTTGAAAGCGGACCAATAATTATTTTAGACTAACATTTACCAGTACATCCTGACATTTCTGCAGTCTTCTCTCAAACACATTAATGCTGATTTTTATTTGAATTCCTAATTATAATTTTACAGTTTGTGTAAATGTAGAAGTGTACATGTTAATTTTTTAAGATATTGTATAAACTGATTTTTAGCTTATTCCTCTGATATATCTACTTTTAAATGTGAATTACAACCCTCAGTTAAAACAATAGTGAGCAATGCAACAACAACAACAACAAAATCTTTCAATACTCATCTTCCCACATAAACATCAATTCAACCAATTATTCCTACATGAAAATACCTACAAAAGAACTAAGAATACCAGATGAAAGAATATATTATCTAGGTATAGCACAGAAATGAGAAAAGATGCATTGAAGAAAGTAGAAATGATAGTTTTACACTACCCACATCACCCTTCTGCAAGTTCCAGGCAACACAACACCGAGAGAGATACCATTTGCTTAGGAGGACTTTGCCTCAATCCCACTAACCCAGTATAACACAGCACTATGCATACCCCTACAGCCCCTGACTCCAGGCTGCCACCATCTATATTAGTGCATTTTCATGGTGTTATTAATAAATACTTAAGACTGGGTAATCTATAAAGAAAAAAAGTTTAATTGACTCATAGTTCTGCATGGCTGGGGAGGCTTCAGGAAACTTACAATTATGGCAGAAGGTACCTGTTAACATGGCAACAGGAGGGAGAATAAGAATGACATCAGGGAAATGTCAGGCACTTATAAAACCATCAGATCTCATAAGAACTGACTCATTATTATGACAATGGCATGGGGGAAACTTCCCCCATGATTAAATTACCTCCTACTAGGTTACTCCCACATCATGTGAGGAATATGGGATTAGAATTCAAAATGAGACTTTGTTGGGGACACAAATCCTAAATCTACCATTTAACCCCTAGCCCCTTCCAAATCTCATGTCCTCCCAACTCAAAACCAATCATGCCTTCCCAACAGTCCTTCAAAGATGATTTAATTCATTTCAGCATTAACTCAAGGTCCACAGTCCAAAGTCTCATCTGAGACAAAGCCAGTTTCTTCCACCTATGATCCTGTAAAATCCAAAGCCAGTTAGTTACGTCCTAGATACAATGGGAATGCAGGTATTGGGTAAATACACTTACTCCAAATGGGAAAAACTGGTCCCCAAAAATGGTGCTACAGGCTCCATGCAAGTCTGAAATCCAACAGGGCAATCATTAAACTTTAAAGATCTAAAATAATCTCTTTTTACATCGTGTGTCACATCTAGGTTATGCTGATGCAAACAGTAGGCTTCCATGGCCTTGGGCAACTCCACCCCTGTGGCTTTGCAGGTACAGCCTCCCTCTCAGCTGCTTTTCTGGGCTGACATTAAATGTCTGTGGCTTTTTCAAGTGCACAAGTGCAAGCTGTCAGTTGATTTACTATTCCAGGGTCCAGAGGACGGTGGCCCTCTTCTCACAGCTCCACTAGGCAGTGCCCCAGTGGAGACTCTGTTTGAGGTTCGAACCCTACATTTCCCTTCTGCACTGCCCTAGCAGAGGTTCTTTATGAAGGCTCCACACCTACAGCAAACATCTTCATGGACACCTAACCATTTGAGGCCAGAGGTCTCCTTGGGAAAGGATGAGAGGAAGATTATCAGGTTGAGCCTTCAGGACTGCCCTGAAACTAGGCTGGATTCTGCATCTCCATGTTCCAGGCCTTCTTGGCAGACTGTATCTCTGGGTTGTCCCACCTAAAATCAGCTGATACTAGCAGCACTGCCTGGCTGAGCCAAGTGGCCCCATGCTCTGAACTGCTTCCAAAATCAGGCTGCTCCCCACAAAACTGGACATCATGCATGCCAAATGACAGGCTAGTAACATGAGTTCTAGTCATCAGGATGACACTCAAGTATCCAGCCTCCAGTCAAGCCCCTAAAATACAGACTTCAGGCCCACAGAGCTTCAAGTCAGCCCTTGTGGCACCAGGCTTCAGACTCACCACAGTGCCAGGTTGGCATTCTCACCTCAAGCACCAGTCAGTCATCTATGGAAACAGGCCCTGCCCTATCCAGTGCCAGAATGATTATTGCAGTTGCATCATCCAGGCTGGCCCCTGTAGCCCTATGCTTCAGCAGACCCAAGTTCTGTTTCTGTTAGTGGATCCCCAAACTAGACTGATCTCCACATACCCAGGCATCATGTCTACCCTAGTGTATCCTGTTCCCATGCTAGCCCCAGAGGCTCTCAGACTCAGTTAAGTGTTCATGAAGCTAGCCTCTAGGCCAGCATCAGCACAACCAGCCTCCAAGATGACACTAGTGGACAAGATTCCAGGTTAAATCCAAAAGTCTTGGGTTCCAGGCTACTCCAAGTAGCTCAAGGGACCAGGTAAGCACCCAAGATTTTAGGTGTCAGACTAGCCCCCATGGACCCAGGCTCCATGCTGGCCAGAGCATAAGGTTGGTCACAGGCTACAAGGTGGTCCCCATGATCCCAGACTTCAGGGACTCAGTGTCTAAACTTGTTCTAGCATACGTAGTGACCAGACACACCATAGTAGACCAAAGTGCCTACCTAAATCTTTTGGATAAAGGCTCTAACATCACTTCTGAAGACACAGTCAGCAGGCCAGTCCTCATGTGCCCAGGACCCACACCCACCTCCATGGACTAAGGTTCTTGGCCTGACTCAGTTCCAGGCCAGTCCTTGCTGACTTAAGCGCCAAGCTTATCTCATTAGTTTTAGTCACTAATCTTGTAGGAGATCAGTCAGGGTGGTGGGAAAAATTACAGGAAAGATGCAAACCTTGGAAGGACAGAAGGTTTTGCAAAAGCTTTGAGAAAGGATTATGGCTGAAGGCAGCCTAATCCTCTTATCTTGAGCTAATAACAAAGAGCAGATAACAAGGGAATGTAGAGGAATTTATCTAAATAGCTTGTTTACTTACGTTGTCCTAAAACTGACCTCTGATTATTTGTGCCCAAGACTGCTCTCTACTCAGGTGGTTGACAATGTTAATTACCCACAAATGGTGTTTCCTCTTGTCATTAAATTTGTACTCAATAAATGTGAGTGTTGTGGCTTATTGGGGCTGCTGCTGACTCTGGCAGGGGTCCCCTAGCTGTGCTGACAGGCAAGCCTGTGTCTTCAAACATACTTCATTCATCCATTGCTTTGTCAGAGTCTCCATGACAGATTCAGCAGCAGCTCATCTCAGGACCTTGCCAGAGCCTGCAGACTGAAGCTCCAGGTGCATTCCAGTGACAGGTTCACCTTGATGGACCTAGGTTTCAGGCTGGCTTATACAGATATGGGCTCCAAGGCCTCCCATGTAAATTCAGGCTTTAAGCCTACCTCTGAAGACAGAATTAGCAGGTTCACCCCACTAAATCTAAGCTTAAAGCCAAACCTTAAAGACACAAGTATTGTGATTGCACACATGCTGAATCAGGCACAAAGTAACTCTACCTTGGATTTCAGCAGCAAATTCACTCTTAGATTATGCCTGGAACATGAACAGCTACCTGGTGAACACTTCCCTAGACAAAGCCAGTCTGCAAAGAGTGAAGTAAATCCATATTTTTTCAAATGCACTAACCTCAATCTAAAGCTACAGGAAACATGAACAACCAAAGAGACACAACAGCATCAAAAGAACACAAAAATATTTCAGTAACTAAACCAAAAGAAATAAAGATATACAACCTGTCTGAAAAAGAATTTAAAATGAATTATTTTTAAGGAAGCTCAGTGAATTTCAAGGAATTATGAATAAGCAAGTTAACTAAGTAAGGAAAATGATAAACGACTAAAAAGAGAAATTTAAACTAAAGATTCAAATTTTACAAAACACCCAAAAATTCTGAAGCTGAAAATTATGATCAACAAAATGATAAATGCAATAGAGAATGCTGATAGATTTGATCAAGGTAACTAGAACTAATCAAGCATAAGAAAGATCTGTGAGGCCAGGTGTGGTTGACCATTACCAAAATCCGAGGACTTAGAAAGGCCAAGGCAGGCAGAACATGAGCCCAAGAGTTTAAGACCAGCCTGGGCAGCATGACAAAACCTCATCTCTCTCTTTAAAAAAAAAAATATATATATATATATATATATATAATTGTACTTTAGGTTCTGGGGTACATGTGCAGATTATACAGGATTGTTGCATAGGTACATACATGGCAATGTGGTTTGCTGCCTCCATCCCTCCATCATTTGTATCTGGCATTTCTCCTTATGTTATCCCTCATCAATCTCCCTACCCCTCACTGTCCCTCCCCTAGTCCCTCTCAACAGGCCTCAGTGTGTGATGCTTGCCTCCCTATGCCCATATGTTCTCATTGTTCAACACTCGCCTATGAGTGAGAACATGAGGTGTTTTATTTTCTGTTCTTGTGTCAGTTTGTGGAGAATGATGGTGTCCAGATTTATCCATGTCTCTACAAAGGACACGAAGTCATCATATTTTATGGCTGCATAGAATTCCGTGGTGTATATGTGCCAAATTTTCCTTGTCCAGTCTATCATCGATGGGCATTTGGGTTGGTTCCAGGTCTTTGCTATTGTAAACAGTGTGGAAATGAACATACACATGCATGTGTCTTTATAATAGAATAATTTATAATCCTTCGGGTATATTCCCAGTAATGGGATTGCTGGGTTAAATGGAATTTCTGTTTCTAGGTCCTTGAGGAATGGCCACACTATCTTCTGCAATGATTGAACTAATATACCCTCCCACCAACAGTGTAAAAGTGTTCCTATTTCTGCACATCCTCTTCAGCATCTGTTGTCTCCAGATTTTTTAATAAACGCCATTCTAACTGGTGTGAGATGGTATCTCAATGTGGTTTTTATTTGATTTTCTCTAATGACCAGTGATGATGAGCATTTTTCATATGTTTGTTGGCTTCATTTATGTCTTCTTTGAAAAGTGTCTGTTTACATCCTTCACCTACTTTTGGATGGGTTTGCTTTTTTTTTTTCTTGTAAATATGTTTTATTTCTTTGTAGATTCTGGATATTAGCCCTTTGTCAGATGCATAGATTGTAAAAATTTTTTCCCATTCTGTTGGTTGCTGATTCACTCTAATGATTGTTTCTTTTGCCATACAGAAGCTCTGGAGTTTAATTATATCCCATTTGTCTGTTTTGGCTTTTGTTGACAATGCTTTTGGTGTTTTAGTCATGAAGTCCTTGCCTATGCCTATGTCCTAAATGGATTTGCCTAGGTTTTCTTCTAGGGTTTTTATGGTGTTAGGTCTCATGTTTAAGTCTTTAATCTATCTGGAGTTAATTTTAGTGTAAGGTGTCAGGAAGGGGTCCAGTTTCTGTTTTCTGTGCATGGCTAGCCAGTTATCTTAACACCATTTATTAAACAGGAAATCCTTTCCCTATTGCTTGTTTTCATCCAGTTTGTCAAAGATAACATGGTTGTAGATGTGTGATATTGCCTTTGAGGCCTCTCTTCTTTTCCATTAGTCTATATCTCTGTTGTGGTACCAGTACCATGCTGTTTTGATTACTGTAGACTTGTAGTATAGTTTGAAGTCAGGTAGCGTGATGCCTCTAGCTTTGTTCTTTTTGCTTAGGATTGTCTCGGCTATGCGGGCTCTCTTTTGGTTCCATATGAACTTTAAGGTGGTTTTTTCCAGTTCTGTGAAGAGGGTCGTAGGTAGCTTGATGAGGATAGCATTGAATCTATAAATTACTTTGGGCAGTATGGCCATTTTCATGATATTGATTCTTCCTAACCATGAGCATGGAATGTTTCTCTATCTGTTTGTGTCCTCTTTTATTTCACTGATCAGTGGTTTGTAGTTCTTCTTGAAGAGGTCCTTTACATCCTTTGTTAGTTGTATTCCTAGGTATTTTATTCTCTTTGTAGCAATTGTGAATGGGAGTTCCCTCTTAATTTGGCTCTCTTTAAGTCTGTTATTGGTGTATAGGAATGCTTGTGATTTCTGCACATTGATTTTGTATCCTGAGACTTTGCTGAAGTTGGTTATCAGTTTAAGGAGATTTTGGGCTGAGATGATTGGGTCTTCTAAATATACAATCATGTCGTCTGCAAATAGAGACAATTTGACATCCTCTTTTCCTAACTGAATACCCTTTATTTCCTTTTCTTGCCTGATTGCTCTGGCTAGAACTTCCAATACTATATTGAATAGGAGTGGTGAGAGAGGGCAACCTTGTCTAGTGCCCAATTTCAAGGAAAATGCTTCCAGTTTTTGCCTATTCAGTATGATATTGGCTGTGGGTTTGTCATAAATAGCTTTTATTATTTTGACATACATTCCATCAATACCTAATTTATCGAGAGGTTTTATCATAAAGGGCTGCTGAATTTTGTCAAAGATCTTCTCTTCATCTATTGAGACAATCATGTAGTTTTTGTCTTTGGTTTTGTTTATATGATGGATTATGTTTATGGACTTGCATATGTTGAACCAGCCTTGCATCCACTAGATGAAGCCTACTTTATAGTGATGGATAAGGTTTTTAATGTGCTGTTGCAGTCTGTTTGCCAGTATTTTATTGAAGATCTTTGTATCTATGTTCATCGTGGTTATTGTCCTGAAGTTTTCTTTTTTTGTTGAGTCTCTGATGGGTTTTGGTATGAGGATGATATTGGTCTCATAAAAGGATATGGGAAAGATTCCTTCTTTTTTATTGTTTGGAATAGTTTCGGAAGGAGTAGTACCAGCTCCTCTTTGTATGTGTGGTAGAATTTGCCTGTGAAGCCATCTGGACCCGGGCAATTTTTTGTTGGTAGGCTATTAACTGCTGCCTCAACTTCAGCTCTTTGTATTGGTCTATTCAGGGTTTCAACTTCTTCCTGGTTTAGGCTTAGGAGGGTGTAAGTGTCCAGGAATTTATTCATTTCTTCCAGGTTTACTGGTTTATGTGCATAGAGTTGTTTGTGATAATCTCTGATGTAGCACCACATCGCACCTACTCTAAAATTGACCACGTAATTGGAAGTAAATCACTACTCAACAAATGTAAAAGAACAAAAATTATAACAAACAGTCTCTCAGACCACAGTGCAATCAAATTAGAACTCAGAATTAAGAAACTAACTAACTCAGAATCACACAACTTCATGGAAACTGAACAACTGGCTCTTGAATGTTGACTGGATAAACAATGAAATGAAGGCAGAAATAAAGATCTTTGAAACCAACAAGAACGAATACACAAGGTACCAGCAAATCTGGGACACATTTAAAGCAGTGTCTAGAGGGAAATTTATAGCAATAAATGCCCATATGAGAAGCAAAGAAAGATCTAAAATTGACAGTCTGTTATCAAAATTGAAAGAACTAGAGGAGCAATATCAAAAAAACTCAAAAGCCAGCAGAAGACAAGAAACAACTAAGATCAGAGCAGAACTGAAGGAGATAGAGAAAAAAAATTCCTTCAAAAAAATCAATAAATCCAGGAGCTGGTTTTTTGGAAAGATCAACAAAGTAGAACGACCACTAGCCAGATTAATAAAAAAGAAAAGAGAGAAGAATCAAATGTACTCAAAATCCCACCTTTAAAAATCAAACAAAGAAAGAAAAAACTTGTTGGATGTTGTCGTGCATGCCTGCAGTTCCAGCTACTCAAGAGGCTGAAGAAAGAGGATTGCTTGAATTTACAAGGTGGAGGTTGCTGGGAGAAGAGACCATGCCACTGCACTCCAGCTTGGGTAACAGAGAAATAACTTGTCAAAGAGAGAGAGAAAGAGAGAGAGGGAGATCTCAGAAATCAAAGACAAGTTACATAAAATTATATATAGATATAAGAAAAGAATGAAAAGTAATTATATTAGTCCAGGTTCTCTATAGGGACAGAACAAATGGAATATATGTATATTTAAAAGAAAGTTTATTAAGGATAATTGACTTACAGGATCCCAAGGTAAAGTCTGCAAGTTGAGGAACGAGGAGGCCAGTAGTGGATCAGTCTGAGTCCTAAAACCTCAAAAATAGGAAAACCTACAGTGCAGCCTTCACTCTGTGGCTGAAGGCTGGAGATCCCCTGGCAAACCACTAGTTTAAGTCCAAGAGTCCAAAAGCTGAAGAACTTGGAGTCTTATATTCAAAGGCAGAAAGCATTTAGCATGGGAGAAAGATGAAGACCATAAGATTCAGAAAGTCTGCTCATTCCACCTTCTTCTGCCTGTTTTTTTTCAAGCTGTTCTGCCAGCCTAGAAGGTGGTGCCCAGTCAGATTAAGAGTGGGACTACCTCTCCCAGTTCACTGACTCAAAGGTTAATTTTCTCTAGCAACACCCTCACTTACACATCGAGAAACAATACATTGCATTCTTCAATCAACTTGACACTTAATATTAATCATCACAAGTCAACTCTCTGTCAAATTGAACCCATATATATATCCAAATAAAGACAATAATAAGATTACAATTACACCTAACATAATGCAGCTATCTTTTGTACAACTGAAAGTATGCTAATTCTTAACCTAAATGCTGTTACATGAAGTTGACAGCACTGAAATGCTGATATGGAGTCGGTAAATCTATGTCACATAATAAAGAAAAAAGATAGAAAATAAAGATATTTTCTTAGTACATGTGCATACAAGCAGAAGTAAATTCTTAACAAAATATGTAGAAAATATTCATGACAATTACAGTCCTTATTTCTGCAACTGGTCATATGGTGGTAGTTGGTATTGATAACTACCTTCTTCTATTACCCATTCTGTATTATCTTTGCCTTTAGCAAGCTCCTCAGCTGTCATTTTTTACCTGGTGGAGTGACCCAAATATTCATTCTTGAAGGCTCCAGGTAATTTTTAGCCCTGCCTGGCTTGGGTTGTTGTAGTTTTCCATTGACCTTAAATACAGGGAATGGTAATATTAAGAGATGCCATAAGGGATCTCCTGTATTTCACACATATGCTTTCTTACCTCCATTGTGGAATAGTAGACTGATATCACCTTGATAGTCTGGGTCAATCACCACAGACAACACTGTAACTCCTTTTTTAGCCTGTTGACTCTGAGGTAGGAGAAACCTAAAGTGGCCAGGTGGAAATCTTAACTTTCACTTTAATAGAATTATTATAGTGTCTTCTGATGGCAGCATTCCTCCCTCTAGAACTAAGACAGAACATTATGTCATGGAAACAGGAAGCAAAATTTTTGCTAGTGTGTCACTAGGGTTGATAGTGGGTGGTACCACTTTCAATTCAACCCTTTGATTCCTGTACCCATAAATCCTGGCTATGAGAGAAACAGTGCCACGTATTGGATGCTGATTGAGAGCATACACAGCCTTCTAGAGAACTTTGCCCGAACCCTGCAAAGTATTGTCACCTAGTTGGCTTTGTAACTGTGACTTTGAAAAAGCATTCAATTAAGCTGCTTTAGGATGATGGAAAACATGGTAAGACCAGTGAATTCCATGAACATGAGCCTACTTCCACACTTCTTTAGCTGTAATGGTCAGAGGCAATGGTGTGTGGAATACCATGATGGTGGATAGGCACTCCTTGAGTCCACGGATGGTAGTCATGACAGAAGCATTGCATGCAGGATAGGCAAATATATATCCAGAGTAGGTGTCTGTTCTGGTGAGGACAAGCTGCTACCCTTTTCATGATGAAGGAGGTCTAATATGATCAACCTGCCACTAAGTAGCTGGCTGATCACTTTGAGAAATGGTGTCATATCGAGGGCTAAGTGTTGGTCCCTTCTGCTGGCAAATTGGGCACACAGCAGTGGCCATAACCAGATCAGCCTTGGTGAGTGAAAGTTTATCTCTGAGCCAAAGTGTAACCTCCATCCCTGCCACCATGGCCACTCTGTTTATGGGCCCATTGGGCAATGACAGAGGTGGCTGTGGGAAGAAGTTGAGTGGTGTCCACAAAACGAGTCATCCTGTCCACTTGAATATTAAAATTCTACTCTGCTAAGATCACTGTCAGGTGAACAATTACATGGGATACAAATATCTTCACAGATTTTGACCACTAAGAGATGTCAATTTACATACATATTTCCCAAATCTCTTTGACACCAATTTTCCAATCATGCATCTTCCAAGTCCCTGACCATTCAGCATAACCATTGGCTACAGCTCATGAATCAGTATATAATTGAACATCTGGTCATTTCTTCTTCCATGCAGAGCTCACAACCAGGTGCACTGCTCAAAGTTCTGCCAACTGGGAAGATTTACCTTCACTGTTGTCCTTCAAGGGTATCCTAGAAAGGGGCTATAACCCTGCAATTGTTCACTTTTGAGTGGTGCCTGCATATTGTGCAGCATTATTTGTAAACCAAGCCCTAGTCTTCTCTTCCTCTGTTAACTGATCATAAGGAACTCCACTTGGGGCCATCAGTGCAGATTTGGGGAGAGAAGTCAGCGTGGCAAGAGTGGAGACCTTGGACAATTAAGCCACTTCCTCATGTAACTTACTTGTTTTTTCAGGACCTGATTGAGCCCAGTTATGCATATATCACTTTCATTTGATGATGGAACGCTGCTGTGCATGCACAACTTTATGGCTAGATGAGTAAGAAAGCAGCTAGTTTATGATAGGCAGTTCAGGTCACATGGTGATTTGATAATCCATAGTCAAATGTTCAGTTTCTACCTAAGCCCCGTTACAGGCCAAGAGCTGTCTCTCAAAAGGAGAGTAGTTATCTGCAAAAGATGGCAGGGCTTTGCTCCAAAATTCTAGAGGGTCCCACTGTGATTTGCCAAAGGGGGCCTGCCAAAGGCTCCAAATAGCATTCCTGTCTGCCACTTACACCTCAAGCACCATTGGATCTGCTGGGTAATATGGCCTGAGTGGCAAAGCAACTTGCACAGCAGCCTGGACCTCTTTCAGAGGCCGCTCCTGTTCTGGATACCACTCAAAACTGGGAGTCTTTTGGATAATCTGATAAATGGGCTGGAGTAACACACCAAAATGAGGAATGTGTTATCTCCAAAATCCAAATAGGCCCACTAGGCCTTGTGCCTCTTTCTTGGTTGTAAGATGGGCCAAATGCAGCAACCTATCCTTCACCTTAGAAGGAATATCTCAACAGGTCCCACATCACTGGGCCCCTAAAAATTTTACTGAGGTAAAAGGTCTCTGAATTCTAGTTGAACTTATTTTCCATCCCCTGACACACAAATGTCTCACCAATTAGTCCAGTGTGTTTTCTACTTCTCACTCACTGGGTCCAATCAGCATAAGGTAATCAATGTAATGGGCCAGTGTGATATCTTGTGAAAGGAAAAGGCAATCAAGGTCTCTGTGATCAAGATTATTACACATAGCTGGAGAGTCGATCTACTCCTAAGTTAGGACAGTGACGGTACATTGCTGGCCTTGCCAACTGAAGGCAAATTGCTTTCAATGGGCCTAATAAACAGAAAAGAAAAAAAAAGGGCATTTGTCAAATCAATAGCTGCATACCAGGTACCAGGAGATGTGTTAATTTGCTCAAGCAATAAAACCACATGTGGAACAGCAGCTGCAATTGGAGTCATCACTTGCTTAAGCTTACAATAATCCACTGTCATTCTTCAAGATCCATCTCTGTTCTGCACAGGCCAAATAAGAGAGTTGAATGGGTATGTTACGGGAATTACCATTCTGCATCTTTCAAGTCCTTGATGGTGATACTAGTTAAAGTAGGGGGTTATGGAGGTCAGATAATTAATGAAGTTTTTGCTCAGGTCTGACTTTCAGTGGGTCCCTGGACTCATCCTGTGATCATTTTCCCAGTGCCAGAATGCATACTTGGCATAGACATACTTAGCAGCTGGCAGAATCCTCACATTGGCTCCCTAACTGGTAGGATGAGGGAAATTATGGTGGAAAAGGCCAAATGGAAGCCATCAGAGCTGTGTCTACCTAGGAAAATAGGAAATCAAAAACAACCTCTCCAGGGATGTGATATTGTTTCTGATTTGCTATTTTCCTAGGTAAAGGCAGCTCTTATGGCTTCCATTCGGCCTTTTCCATGATAACCCCCTACTTTAGCTACTTTAACTGGAGGGTCACAGTAATGTTTGGGGACCCTGGAATTAACATCAACTCAGAGCCAGTGTCCAGTAGTCCTCAAAGGTCTGATCATTCCCCTTTTTCCAATGTACAGCTACCCTGGTAAAAGGCTGGAGGTCTCCTTGGAGAGGGAGGGGAGAAAAATTAACATTATAAATTATCAGTGGCATAGTTGTGTTTTTCCTCAAGGGGACACAGCCTTCCCTTCATTCAACAGGTTCTGGATCTGTACACTGATTCAAGTCTGGAAACTGTTTGAGGGGCCATGATTTTCTATTTTAATAATTCAAGTTAGTAATTTGTCCACTAGAACTGGAAGTTTTCTGCTTATACAAATTAAGAATGCAGTAGGTTTCCTATCAATTTCATTTCTAGGAACACCGTGATTATGCCAGAGCACTACACAAGTCATACTATTCTGATTACTCCTTTGCCTCTGCTGTATATTATGGTAACTATGCCCACCTTGCCTTTGATGGTTGAGTGCCACCACTCGGCCCCTGACACCTCAGGACTCAATTATTACTGTCGCATTTATATTTTGTAATTGAGTGACTGCAGTTCCCACTATAAGATCAGAGAAGAGCAATCACAGAGCTCTTCAAGTATGCAAGTGTTCCCCTCATAAATCTATTTTGCAAGGCATCGGTGAAGCATATGTCTTCTGGATCTTTCCAGTTGGGATGAGGAGGTCTAAAGTGACTAATCCACCCTAGTATTCCAATATCCCTAAGCCTTTGGATCCCTTCCTCTATAGTAAACCAAGGGAGATCAGGCATTTCCAGCTCTCTCACAGTGGGCCATCTTTTGATCCATATTTCAGTTAACCAAGCAAATAAACTATTAGAACCTTTTTAACTCCCCTAGCTGCAACATCAAATTCAGAATCCCTACTTAGTGAGCTCATATCAATAAACTCAGTCTGATTCAACTCTATGTTCCTTCCACCATTATCCCCCACCCTTAGTATTCATTCCCATTCATTCTCTAGATTTCCCCTTATATAAATTAGAAAACTCAAACTGTTCTATTGGAGTGTAGCGACCTTCTTGTGGGTCACACTGTGAACATCACCTCTTGGGGCCTGAAGAGACTTGAGTCTAGGCACAGGTCTAGAAGTAAACAGGGGTGTTGGGAGGGGGTTATAAGGAGAATCAGCATTTTCTTGCCTGACTGCTGCCTCAGGAGGGTCATCACTGTTACCTCAGACAGTACACGGTTAATCTCCTCAGACAAAGGTAGAAAAGCTGACGGTAGCATGGATAGGGAAAGGGATGCTGCCTCCACTAGGGGTGGGAAGGCTGTTTCTTCCTGCTCATCAGAATTTAGGAGCTCAGTGCCTCTAGCCTCATTAGGGCCCTCCCCCACATCCCAGTTTCAAGTTGTAGGTTCCTGGTTTTTTTTTTTTTTTTTTCTTATCAATGCCCTCACTTTAACGGTAGTCACCTGGTGAGGTTGTGCATGCACCTTTTGTTGCAGGTCAGCCACTTGCATAATAAGAGCTTGTGTTTGATTTTCTACAATTTCAACTCTTTTCTACAGGAGATAATACTCTCACTCAGGGCAATCTTAGAATATTTGAGGCTCAGTATGTGCTTCTGGAGCTGGAAGTTAGAATCCCTGAGTTTATCATTTTCTTTCATCACTTTGCCCAGCAAACTTAGGAGCAACCAAGCAACTTCATTATATTCCTTGGTTCTCCACATATAGTCGAATATATTATGTATAGAGTCACTAAACTCCTTGCCTCTCAAGAACGGTGAATCAGGAGTATCAAATGCATTTATTGTGCACAATTCTTTAAACATTTCACGCCAAGGACTGTTAGTGTTCTCCATACTACTAGAAGTAGAGTCCTTAGCATTTCGGGGTCTAATCATATTAAGCAGCCAATTCCAGAAACTTCAAAATCAACCAAAGAAATTCATCCTTAAAATTCTGTTCCTCTTTAGAACCACTTCTGATATGAAAATCTGTATTAGTTACGTTTCTCTGGAGAGATGGAACTAATAGGATATATGTATATATGAAAGGCACTTTAGCAAAGAGAATTGACCCACAAGATCACAAGGTAAAATCCTGCAATAGGCCATCTGCAAGTTGAGGAGAAAAGAAGCTACTAGTGGATCAGCTCAAGTCTCAAAACCTCAAAAGTAGGGTAGCCAACAGTGCAGCCTTTTGTTTATGGCTGATGGCCTGAGAGCACCTGGCAAACCACTAGTATAAGTCCAAGAGTATAAAGGCCAAAGAACTTGAAGTCTGATGTTTGAGGATAGGAAGCATCCATCAGAAGAGAAGGAAAAAGACCAAAAGACAGCAAGTCTGCTCATTCTGCCTTCTTTTGCCTTCTTTTTCTAGCTGTGCTGGCAGCCAAGGGCAGGTGTCCACCTAGATTAAGGGTGGGTCTTTGTCTCCCAGTCCACTGACTCAAATGTTAATCTCCACTCGAAACACCTTCACAAACACACTCAAAAATAATACTTAGTATTCTTCAATCTAATCAAGCTGACACTTAATATTAGTAAGTTTACAGAATTTGCAGGATAGCATCAAAAGAGAAAAAATTGAATTATAAGAGTTCATGATGGAGTTTAGGCCAGGAAAGAGTAAAAGAAAATATTCAATGTCCCAAGGAGGGAATAGAAAAAAGTCCTGCCGATCAAGAATATTGTACTTTGCAAAGCTGTTTTTCAGAAATGAAGTAAAGATAAAGACTTCTACCAACAAACAAAAGCTGACAAAGTTTATCACCACCATACATGCATTACAATAAATGTTAGAGTTCTTAAAACTGAAAGAAAATGATGAACGTGAAATCATATAAAAATATAAAAGTTACTGATGAACATGAGTACATAGTAAAATTCAGAATATTCTAATTTTGTAATCATGGTGTAGATCACTTATATCTTCAGTACAAATATTGAAAGACAAAATACTGGGCAAGATGGCAAATTAGGAAGTCTCAGTCTCCACTCCTTTCACAGAAAGTTCAACTAGAAACTGTCTACAGACTGAAAATTTTTTCTGAAAGCTCCAAAACCTGGAAACAAGACTGAGACACCTGCATGGTATTCAGAAATTAACAAAGTACAAATTAGAAGGATAAAAAGAGCAATCTCACTCTGACCATGTTGTGATCTTCCCTCCTCCAAGTTGGCACAATGTCACATGAAGAAAACTTCCCTGGCTTCACCATTTCTATATGGTGAAAAGAGAACCAGAGCTAATCATAAGCTTCCCTAGCATTATTAGAGACTTTCCAGGAAGCAAATTCTGACTTTACCTCATACCTTAGTGCTAACAGCACAACTGGACCAACTGAGAATCACGTAGAAACAAACAAACAAAAAATGGCACAGCATGCAGACCTTGGTGGTACCTCTGTTTTCCTTCCAGTAACAGTCTTTCATTAGAGATATCAGTCAGCACACTCACCCTCAGGAGAAAAGCCATGCCAGACTCTGGCAGAGCATCCCTTGTGCACTTGTGACATGTGGAACACCTTGATATCCTCAATCCCTACAGGAAGTCCATGTCCATTCTCTGTGGAAAAGTTCCCATGCACCTGTGGCACACGGAACACCTTGATGCTTTCATCCCCAGCAGAGAGGTTGTGCCTTACTTTGGTAGAGTAGCTTCCACACACCTGTGGCATGTGGAACAGCCAGGCATCTCTGCCGTCAGTAGGAATGCTGCATGTGGCCCTGGTGAAACAGCCCTTGTATACTCACAGAATAACTCAGCACCCCCACCCCTACTAGGGTAACCACACCTGCCCTAATGGAGCATCCACACATTCTTGCAGTCTAAGCCACTAGTGGATTTGTAAGTGTTGCTAAAATTGACTACAAATGAAGAAACTACACAAAGACTACACTAGTCAATTATTCATCCAGAACCAAAGCTGACATGCTCTACATAATTGACTCCCTGGGACACATATATAGGTGAAATATTTTCATTATTACAATTCCATAAAATTGGAATAGCTGACCATTTCATCATATGCCTGGATATCAATTCAGAGACAAACAAAAATATTAAAAATCAAGAAAATATAGTACTACCAAGGAAACACAATAACTCTCCAGGAACAGACTCAATAAAATAAAAATTTATTGGTTTCTTGAAAAGGAATTTAAAATAATAATCTTAAGGAAACTCATTGAAATACAAGAGAATATAGACAGGCAATTCAACAAAATTGGAAAAACAATTTATTAGCTGAATGAGATATATGAAAAAGAGAGAGGTGTCATTAAGGAAACATAAATTCTGGAGGTGAAAACTTTAATCATTAAAAATAATAATACAAATGAGAGCTTCAAAGCAGACTAGATCAAGCAGAATACGAAAAACAGTACTGAACTTGAAGACTCTTCTTTAAGATAATGCAGTCAGAAGGAAAAAAATATGACTTCCACCAAGATGGCCAAATAGGAATAGCTCTGGTCCGCAGTTCCCAGTGAGAGCAATTCAGAAGGTGAATGATATTTATATTTCCAACTGAGGGACCAGGTTCATCTCACTGGGACTCATTAGACAGGGGGAGTAGCCCAAGGAGGGCAAACCGAACAGGGTGGGTCATTGGCTCACCTGGGAAGCACAAGAACCTGTAGAACTTCCTCTCCTAGCCAAGGAAAGCCATTAGAGACTTTTCTGGACACTTTGGTACTCTGGCTCATATCCTACACTTTACCCACAATCTTCACAACCTGCAGACCAGGAGATGCTCTCTCAGGTGTCTACAACACCAGTGCTTCCAGCACAAAACTGGGCTGCCATGGCAGCTGCAGCAGTTTTCTTTTTCTTTCTCATACCCCAGTGGCTCCCAAAACACCAGCGAGACAGTACCGCTCATTCCCCTGAATAAAAGGGGGCTGAAGCCAGGGATCCAAGTGATCTGGTTCAGCGGGCCCCACCTACATGAAAACCAGCAAGCTAAGATCAACTGACTTGAAATTCTCGAAGCCAGCACAGAGTTTGAGCTTGACCTGGGATGTTTGAGCTCAGTGGGGGAGAAGCGTTCACCATTACTGAGGCATGGGTAGATGGTTCTAAACTTGCCTGTGTAAACAAACTGGCTGGAAAGTTTACACAGCAACTGGATGGAGCCCACAGCAGCTCAGCAAAGCCTTTATAGGCAGACTGTGACTAGATTCCCTTCTTGCTGGCAGGGCATCTCTGAAAAAAGGTAGCAGCCCATCAGGGACTTATAAATAAAGCCCCTATCTTCCTGGGACTGAACACTTAGGAAAAGGAGCAGTATGGGTCCCACTTCAGCAGACTTAAATGTCCCTGCCAAGCAGCTCTGAAGTGACCAACAGAGCTCCCAGCACAGCACTTCAGTTGTGATAAGGGACAGATTGCCTATTCAAGCGGCTTCCTGATCCCAGTTTATCCTGACTAATAGACACCATATACAGGAGAGCTCTGGCTGATATCTGGTGGGTAACCTTCTGGGATGAAGCAACAAGAGGAAGAAACAGGCAACAATCTTTGCTGTCCTTCACCCCCAGTGGGTGATTCCCAGACAAGCAGGGTCTGGAGTAGACCTCCAGCAGACTCCAGCAGACCTGCAGCAGAGGTGCCTTACTGTTAGAAGAAAAACTAAAAAACAGAAAGAAATAGCTTCAACATCAACAGAAAGGACATCCACTCAGAGATCCCCCACAAAAGTCACCAACTTCAAAAACCAAAGGTAGGTTAATCCACAAAGATGGGAATAAAGCAGTGAAAAAAGGCTGAAATCACCAAAAACCAGAATGCCTCTTCTCCTCCAAGGGATCACAACTCCTCACTAGCAAGGGAACAAAACTGAATAGAGAATGAGTTTGACAAATTGACAGAAGCAGATTTCAGAAGGTGGGTAATAACAAACTTCTCCGAGCCAAAGAAGCATGTTCTAACCCAATGCAAGGAAACTAAGAACCTTAAAAAAAGGTTTGATGAAATGCTAACTAGAATAGCCAGCATAGAGAAGAACATAAATAACTCCATGGAGCTGAAAAACACAGCACAATAACTTCATGAAGCATACACAAGTTTCAATAGCTGAATCAATCAAGTGGAAGAAAGGATATCAAAGACTGAAATTCAAATTAATGGAATAAAGCAAGAAGATAAGACTAGAGAAAAAAGAGTACAAAGAAATGAACAAAGCCTCCAAGAAATATGGGATCATGTAAAAAGATCAAATCTACATTTGATGGATGTACCTCAATGTGACTGGAAGAATGAAACTAAATTAGAAAACAGTCTTCAGGAGACTATTATCCAGGAGAACTTCCCCAACAATCAAATTCAGGAAATAAAGAGAACATTGCAAAGTTATTTATTGAGGAGAGCAACCCCAAAGCACATAATTGTCAGATTCACCAGAGTTGAAATGAAGGAAAAAATGCTAAAGGCAGCCAGAGAGAAAGGTCGGGTTACCCACAAAGGGAAGCCCATCAGACTCAGCAGATCTTTCAGCAGAAAGTCTAGAAGCCAGAAGAAAGTGTTGGCCAATATTCAACAACCTTAAAGAAAAGAATTTTCAACCCAGAATTTTATATCCAGTGAAACTAAGCTGTATAAGTAAAGGAGAAAAAAAGGTCTTTGCAGACAAGCAACTGCCGAGAGATTTCGTTACCATCAAGCCTGCCTTACAAGAGTTCCTGAAGGAAGCACTAAATATGGAAAGGAAGAACCAGTATAAGCCACTACAAAAGCATACCAAGTTGTAAAGACCATTGAGACACTATGAAGAAACTGCATCAACTAACGAACAAAATAATCAACTAGCATCAAAACAGCAAGATCAAATTCACCCATAACAATACTAACCTTAAATGTAAATGGGCTAAATGCCCCAATTAAAAGACACAGACTGGAAAATTAGATAAAGATTCAAGACCCATCAGTGTGATGTATTCAGGAGACCCATCTCATGTGCAAAGAGACACATAGGCTCAAAATAAAGGGATGGAAGAAGATTTATCAAGCAAATGGAGAGAGAGAAAAAAAAAAGCAGAGGTTTCCACCCTGGTCTCTGGTAAAACAGACTTCAAACCAACAAAGATCAAAAGGGAAAAAGAAGGGGATTACATAATGTTAAAGGGATCAATGCAACAAGAAGAGCTAACTATTCTACATATATATATGCACCCAATACAGGAGTACACAGATACATATAGCAAGTTCTTAATGACCTACAAAGAGACTTAGATTTCCACACAATAATAGTAGGAGACATTAACACTCCACTGTCAATATTAGATAGATCAATGAGACAGAAAATTAAAAACCATATCCAGGACTTGAATGCAGATCTGGACCAAGTAGCCCTAAGAGACATCTATAGAACTCTACCCCAAATCCACAGAATATACATTCTTCTCAGCACCACATCACACCTACTCTAAAATTGACCACATAATTGGAAGTAAATCACTCCTCAGCAAATGCAAAAGAACTGAAATAATAACAAACAGTCTCTCAGACACAGTGCAATCAAATTAGAACTCAGGATTAAGAAACTCACTCAAAACCACACAACTACATTGAAACTGAACAACCTGCTCCTGAATGACTACTGGATAAATAATGAAACAAAGGCAGAAATAAAGATGTTCTTCAAAACCAATGAGAATGAAGATATAATGTATCAGAACCTCTGGGACACATTTCGGGCAGTTTCTAGAGGAAAATTTATAGCACTAAATTCCTGCATGAGAAGTGAGGAAATATCTAAAATTAACACCCTAACATCACGATTTAAAGAACTAGAGGAGCAAGATCAAACTCAAAAGCTAGCAGAAGACAAGAAATAACTAAGATCAGATCAGAACCAAAGGAGATAGGCACAAAAGACCTTTCAAAAAATCAATAACTCTAGGAGCTGGCTTGTTGAAAGGATCACCAAAATAAATAGTCTGATAGCCAGACTAATAAAAAAGAAGAGAGAGAAGGATTGAATACATGCAATAAAAAACAATAAAACAGATATCACCACTGATTCCACAGAAATACAAAATACCAGCAGAGATTACTACAAACACCTCTATGCAAATAAACCAGTAAATAAAGAATAAATGGATAAATTCCTGGACACTTAGACCCTCCCAAGACTAATCCAGGAAGAAGTCAAATTCCTGAATAGACCAATAACAAGGTCTGAAGTTGAGGAAGTAATTAATCGCCTACCAACCAAAAAAAAGTACAGGACCAGACGGGCTCACAGCTGATTTCTACCAGAGGTACAAAGAGGAGCTGATACCATTCCTTCTGAAACTATTCCAAACAATATAAAAAGAGTGAATCCTTCCTAACTCATTTTATGAGACCAACATCATCCTGACACCAAAACGTGGCAGAGACACAGCTAAAAAAAGAAAATTTCAGGCCAAGATCCATGATGAACTTTAATGAGAAAATCTTTAACAAAATACTGGCAAACTGAATCCAACAGCACATCAAAAAGCTTATCCATCACTATGCAGTTGGCTTCATCTCTGAGATACAAGGCTGATTCAACATACATAAATCTATAAATGTAATCCATCACATAAGCAGAACAGAAGACAAAAACCACATGATTATTTCAATAGATGCAGAGGAGGCCTTCAACAAAATTCAACTGCCCTTT
The DNA here is from genome assembly GCA_004027715.1 of Plecturocebus donacophilus. Classification (NCBI taxonomy): domain Eukaryota; kingdom Metazoa; phylum Chordata; class Mammalia; order Primates; family Pitheciidae; genus Plecturocebus; species Plecturocebus donacophilus. The sequence continues at coordinate 98,153 of PVKP010004057.1, forward strand.
ATGCTAAAAACTCTCAATAAACTCGGTATTGAAGGAACACATCTCAAAATAATAAAAGCTATGTATGACAAACCCACAGCCAATATTATACTGAATGGGCAAAAACTGGAAGCATTCCCTATGAAAACTGGCACAAGACAAGGGTGCCCTCTCTCACCACTCCTATTCAACATAGTATTGGAAGTTCTGACCAGGACAATCAGGAAAGAAAAAGAAATAAGGGGCATAAGAGGGAGTCAAATTGTCTCTATTTGTAGATGGCATAATTGTATATTTAGAAGACTCCATCGTCTCAGCTCCAAACCCCTTAAGCTGATAAGCAACTTCAGCAAAGTCTCAGGATAAAAAACAAATGTGCAAAATTCACAAGAATTCCTATACACATGTAAAAGACAAACGGAGAGCCAAAACATGAGTGAACTCCCATTCACAATTGCTACAAAGAGAATTAAATACCTAGGAATACAACTGACAAAGTATATGAAGGACCTCTTTAAGGTGAACTACAAACCACTGCTCAAGGAAATAAAAGTGGACACAAAAAGTTGAAAAAATATTCCATGCTCTTGGTTAGGAAGAACCAATATTGTGAAAATAGCCATACTTCCCAAAGTAATTTATAAATCCAATGCAATCCTCATCAAACCACCATTGACTTTCTTTACAAAATTTTTAAGCAACACCTTAAACTTCATATGGAAGAAAAAGAGAGCCCTCATAGCCAAGACAGTCCCAAGGAAAAACAAAAACAAAAACAAACAAAAATTATGAAAAACAAAGCTGGAGGCATCACAGTATCTGACTTCAAAATATACTACAAGGCTGCAGTAATCAAAACAGCATGGTACTGGTACAAAAACAAATATAGACCAATGGAACAGAACAGACAGAGGCCTCAGAAATAATGCAACATGTCTACAACCATCCAATCTTTGACAAACCTGACAAAAACAAGCAATGGGGAAAGGATTCCCTCTTTAATAAATGGTATTGGAAAAAATGGCTAGCCATGTGCAGAAAGCTGAAATTGGACCCCTTCCTTACACCTTGTACAAAAATTAACTCCAGATGTATTAAAGATTTAATCATAAGACTAAACACCATAAAAACCCCAGAAGAAAACCTAGGTAATATCATTCAGGACATAGGCAAAGGAAAGGACTTCATGACTAAAACAACAAAAGCAATGACAACTAAAGCCAAAATTGATAAATGGGATCTAATTAAACTTAAGAGCTTCTGCACAGCAGGAGAAACTATCATTGGAGTGAATCGGCAATCAACAGAATGGGAAAAAATTTTGCAAGCTACCCATCTTACAAAAGGATAATAACCAGAGTATACAAGAAAGTTAAACAATTTTACAAGAATAAAACAAACAACCTCATCAAAAATTGAGCAGAATATATTAAGAGACACTTCTCAAAAGAAGACATTTATGCAGCCAACAAGCATAAGAAAAAAAAGCTCATGATCAGTGGTCATTAGAGAAATGCAAATCAAAACCACATTGAGATACCATCTCACACCAGCTAGAATGGTGAACAAAAAAAAAAAAAAAAGAAAAAGAAAAAATAATCCAGAGACAACAGATGCTGGAGAGTATGCGGAGAAATTGGAATACTTTTACACTATTGGTGGGAGTGTAAATTTGTTCAACCATTGTGAAAGACACTGTGGCAATTCCTGTAGAATCTAGAACTAGAAATACCATTTGACCCAGCAATCCCATTACTGGGTATATATCCAAAGGATTATAAATTATTCCACTATAAAGACACATGTTTATTGTGGCAGTGTTTACAATAGCAAAGACTTGAAACCAACCTAAATGTCCATCAACGATAGACCGGATAAAGAAAATGTGTCACATATACACCATGGAATACTATGCAGCCATAAAAAGGAATGAGTTCATGTCCTTTGCAGGGACATGGATGAATCTGGAAACCATCATTCTCAGCAAACTAACACAAGAACAAAAAACCAAACACCACATGTTGTCACTCATAACTGGGTGTTGAACAATAAGAACACATGGACACAGGGAGGGGAACATCACACACCAGGGCCTGTCAGGGGGTGGGGGGCTAGAGAAGTATATCAGGGGATGGGGACATTGGGGAGGGCTAACATTAGGAGAAATACCTAATGTCGATTATGGGAGGATGGATGCAGCAAACCCCCATGGCACATGTATACCTATGTAACAAACCTGCATATTCTGCACATGCACTCCAGAACTTGAAGTATAATTTTTGAACAGAAAAAAATATAAAAGATTCAAGAAAATCTATGAGGTCAGTGAAATACCATTAAGTGAACCAAATTTTGCATTATTAGATGTTCAGAGAGAGAAGAGGCAGACAAATATACAAAAAGCTTATTTAATAAAGTAATACATAAAGGCTTTCTGTGTTTTGAGACAGATATGAACCTCTAGATCCATGAAACTTATAAAGTCTTATGAGTTTCAACAAATAGAGATCTTTTCCAAGGCACATTATAACAAAGCTGTCAAAAGTCAAAGAAAAAATTCTAAAAGCTTCAAGAGAAGAGCATGAAGTCACATGTATGTGAACTTCTGTGAGATTGTTAGATGATTTCTCACAGAAATCTTGAAATGTTAAAAGAAAAAAGACTGCTAGACAAAAATACTAACTCAACAAAGCTATTTTGAACAAATGAAGGAGAAATAAAGTATTTTCTAGATAAGCAAAAACTAAGAAAATGTGTAACCACTAGACCAGCCTTACAAGAAATGCTAAGGGAGTGTGTTGATCTGAAGTAGAAGAACGTTGATTATTATCAAGAAATCATGGAAGTGTAAAACTCACTGTTAGAGGTATAATCAAAATCAAATTATGTCTTTAATGGTGGTATATAATCTTTCAGGTCTCTAGTGTTAAGTATAAATGTCAAAATGGTCAACAATAACCATAGCTACCATAAATTGTTAAGAAATACACAATATAAGGAGAGAGATCCAAGATGGCCGCATAGCAGCAGCTCAGGATCGCAGCTCCCAGTGAAAGCGCAGAGAGCGAGTGGTTGCCGCAATTGCAGACAAATTTTTGATGCCCACAGACTGGGAGATTCCCGGCGAAGGAGCCACACGGGTCGCCAGCGTGACTCTTTTGGCTGGCACGGTGCTTCTCGGTGCGGATTGTATGGGACCGGATGCCCTTTTACTCGGGCTCCGCTGGTCCCATCCCCACAAGGAGAACAGCAATTGGAAGCACTGAGGACCCAGAACAAGCACAGCTGAACCCGGGAAGGCCCAGATCTGTGGGGAAGGGGCGCCCCCCGAAGGAAAACTAAGAAACAGAAAAAACTTCATCACCAACAAGCCGGACGTCCACACAGAGACCCAATCTGAAAGTCGGCAATTACAAAGACGACAGGTGGATAAATCTACAAAAATGGGAAGAAACCAGTGCAAAAAGGCTGAGAACACCCGAAATCAGAATGCCTCTCCTCCTACAGGGGATCACAGCTCCTCATCAGCAAGAGAACAAGGCTTGACGGAGGATGAGTGTGATGAACTCACAGAATCAGGCTT
>PVKP010004058.1:0-101641 GCA_004027715.1 Plecturocebus donacophilus
GAAAGAAAAAAGCAATACCAGCCAGGTGTGGTGGCTCACGCCTGTAATCCCAACACTTTGGGAAGCCAACGTGGGTGGATAGCTTGAGACCAGGAGTTTGAGACCAGTCTGGGCAACACGGCAAAACCCTGTCTCTACAGAAAATACAACAACAACAAAAAAATAGCTGGGCATAGTGGTGTGCACCTGTAGTCCCAGCTACTTGGGAGGTTAAGGTCGGAGGATCAATTTAGCCTGAAAGATCAAGGCTGCAGTAACCTATGATCATGCCACTGCACTCCAGCCTGGGTGTCAGAATGAGATCCTATCTCAAAATAGAAAAAAACAAGAGTGATACCTTGTATCACAAAAACACACTTAAGTACATAGCCCACAGACCCTATAAAGCAACCATAGAATAGAAACTGCAAAGCAACCAGCTAACGACTTCACAATATGATTAAAATCTTACACATCAATATTAACCTTGAATGTAAAAGATCTAAATAACCCACTTAAAAGACTGAGAATGGCAAATTGGATACAAAAACAAGTCCCATTTGTCTTCTGTCTTCAAGAGACCGATTTGACATGTAATGACACACATAGGCTCAAAGTACAGGGTTCAAGAAAGATCAACCTTGCAAAAGGTAAATATAAAACAGCAGAAGTTACTATTCTTACATCAGATAAAACAAACTTAAAGCAAATAACAGTAAAAAAAAAAAGAGAAGAATAACATAATGTTAAAGGATTCAATTCAAAAAGAAAAGTTAACTATCCTAAATATATATGCATCCAATACTGGAGCACCCAGATTCATAAAACTAGTATTTCTAGACCTACAAAAAGCCTCACATGGCCACAAAATAATAGAGCAAGATCCACTGACAGTATTACAGAGATTATCAAGGTACTAAATTAACAAGGGAATTCTGGACTTAAACTCATCACTTGACAAATTGGATCTAATAAACACAGAATACTCCATCTGCAGAATACATCCATCAACCACGCAATATGAATTCTTTTTATCTGCACATGGAACATACTCCAAGATCTGCCACATTATTGCTCATGAAGTGAGTCTTGATAAATTAAAAAAAAAACTCAAAATCATCCCAACCATGCTCTTAGGTCACAGTGGAATATAAATATAAACCAATACCAAGATCTTTCAAAAGCACAAAATGTCATGGAAATCAAACAACTTGCTCCTGAATGAATTTTGGGTAAACAACAAAATTAAGAAAGAAATCAAAAAATTATTTAAAATAAATGAAAACAGATATATATGTACAAAAATTTATGGGATGCAGCAAAAGCAATGTAAAGAGGAAGATTTATAGTGCTAAATACCTACCTCAACAAACAGAAAGATCTCAATTTAATGACCTAGTATCACACCTAGAAAAACTAAAAACAAAACAAAACAAGAATTAAACCCAAATATAGGAAGAGAAAAACAAGTAAGTAAAATCAGAGCAGAACAGAAGGAAATACTGAGATCCCAAAATGCATATAAAGAATCAGTAAAACCAAAAGTTGGTTATTTAAAAGGATAAGCAAGATTGATAGACCATTAGCCAAACTTCCATTTGACCCAGCATTGCTATTACTGGATATGAATCCAAAAGAAAACAAATTGTTTTACCAAAAAGACACATGCACTCACATGTTTATCAAAGCACTATTTACAATAGCGAAGTTATGAAATCAACCTATAAGCCCATCAGCAGTGGACTGGATAAGGAAAATGTGGTACATATACAATACTACACAGCCATAAAAAACAATGGAATCATGTCCTTTGTGGTAAGGTGGAGCTGGAGGTCATTATACTAAGTGAATTAATGCAGGACCAGGAAATCAAATACAGCATGTTCTCACTTATAAGTGGCAGCTAAACAATGAGTACATATGGACATAAAGATGACAACAGACACTGGGGAATACTAGAGGGAAGAAGTAGGGAGAGGTCAAAGGTTGAAAAACTACTGGGTACTATATTCAGTACCTGGATGACAGAATCATTCATACCACAAACCTCAGCATCATGCAATATACCCAGTTAATAAACCTGCTTATGTATCCCTTAAATGTAAAATAAAAGTTGATTAAAAAAAAAAAACCTGGAAGGAATGTCTGTACAAACTAGACGAATGGAGTACAGTATCTCTCACTTTATTTTCTACAGCATCTTATCTTCAAATCTTAGCAACATCATCCTTACATATTTCAAGAGATAGCGTCCCAGACCGGTAGCATTAGCAATCACCTGTTAGAAATGCAAATGTTCAGGCCTCACACTAGGTCTACGGAATCAGAAACTATGGGGATGAGACTTAGATATCTGTATTTCAACAAGCCATTCAGATTAATTGTATGCATACTAAAGTTTGAGAACTGTTGGTTTAAAGCATAATAACTATTTTATTCACATGTGAGGAAACTTGGTTTACACACCTATTCACATGAGCAATTTATTGGTACACAGTTTTATTTGTTAATCTTGATGCATCTCTTGTCTAGGTCCTTATAAAAATGAGTTTATCCCACTCTCTTTTATTCCCTTTAGGAAATTTGTTACTCTTTCAAGGCTTGTGAAGAGTGAAGATAAAGGTCTTTTTCTAAGGATAATATTCTGAGCGCTATTGTTGCGTTTATACTAAATCACAATACTATATATGGTATTAATGATTCCAAATTAGTTGCTTTTATTCCCAGGGCTCAGGGCCAGAATCTTTCTGAACTGGGTCTTCTCATGTATCTCTTTAAAATTTTCATGATGTCTGATCCCTGCCTCTCATCTGTATTTCTTTTATACTTTTTCCTTCCATGCTGTTTACCTTTCTTTGTTCTCTGACTTCACTGCCAGGTTCTATAGTAGTTTTCTTGATACACATTTACAAACCTTTGCCCTTATGTTTAGTTTATTTAAGATGGTGCTTTTGTATAGAAAAAAAAGGAGACATATTGCATAAATAATAGGAAAGGGGATGTTAATCTTATATTTATGAAATTTCTAACATCCTGTTTTCAAGAGAATGGGATATAGAGTCATAATGGCATTGCTCATATTCTGTCTTCATTGCTTGTTTCATGAGACTTTAAGCAAGCTATTTTAAACATTTGGAGTCTCAGGTTTTGTATCTTTTACAATAACAGAATGCCCTCAGAGAGTGTCTGGAAATATTAAAAAAGATATTGAACATAAAGTGCTTAGCACAGTACCTGCTGCATGGTAAACACAAAATAATTATTAGATGTTTTTACAAAGAAGAGAAAGAACTTTTTGGTTTATAAGCCCATTTGATATGCCCTAAAGACATTCTCCTTTACTACCTAACAGCTCTTCACTGTGGACTCAAATTAAGTTGATGATGACATTGTAATTTCCAAACATTGTTTTGTTCTCTAATATGGTATTATAGCTAATAATTTTAAAAACTACCTTAACCCTAGTAAGTGCCCAAGAAATACTGATTAACTCAATTTTATTATAGGAATATTTTTATAATCAATATATTTATAATCCAGTGAACCCATTTAACTACATTATAGTCATTCACTGTTATCAACGTTGAGTATTAGTACTCAAAGCTAGATATCTTTTTCCACCCAGTATCTTTTCTGTTTCTCAAAGCATTTTGAATTGTAAAATTTGTTTTGATTCTTGGCTAGACTACAAAAATTGTCTTAATTATTCTTAGGAATTTGACTGATTAATGGTTCAACAAAAAATTTAAAGAAGAATTTTTAAATTAGCAAAAATGACTAATTTCAATATTGAAATGAATGACTGGCCTTGTAATCAGTTAAATGACATCAAAGGGTTTAAATTAAAGTGCTTTACATTACATTACATTTGTAATTAGCATGACAACTCACTATATTTATATTTATTTCACATAGGAAGTTAAGATGTATTATTTATGAATTTGATTACTTTTTCTGCATGGAATATTAAAACTAGGCACATATAGAGATATAACAGAAAGTGCTGATTTATATCTAACAATAATAGAAAAACCTGGTGGCAAAAACATTTCATATTTAAAGGCTAGAAATTGTGATGGACTGATTTATTTACACTATTTCACAAACTTTAAAGCTGAATAGTTTTGTCAGACTCTTATAAGACAAAGATGAGTGCATTCTCCTGAAAAAAAGAATTCATTGCAAGAGCTGGAACTTCTACTTTTAGTTTTTAGCTGGAAGCTAAATTGAGGGACGAGTCTCATAAAAGTTATTCAGAAATGCCACAGTGAACCCTTTGTTAATTAGGTATGTATTAGAAGGTTTGAAGATTAAATGTGGTAACACATTTGGGCACATTACCTTCAAATAGTGACAAAGTAATAAAAAAATGCACTTGTAAGAAAGTGTCTACTGATGGTATCTACATAAAATCTCAGAGACACCACACTATATGTACTGGAAGATGGAATCCCCACTTCTTTTGACTATCATATTTTTTAGCTTAATGAGATGTCATGCTATCTCCATGCAGCTATCCTTCAACACAGACCACTCAGCACTATGAAGGTCAGCAAGTGGGTGAAAAAGAGAATGCAAAAAAACCATAAGCTGTAAGTCTTTGCCTAGTTCATTTCTCTGCCTAATCATTTCATCTCTGCCTAATTCATTTGTCACCTAACACTAGGATTAGGGTGGTGGAGAAAGAGAGCTTACGTAAATAACAGTACTTTGTTTTAAACAAATACCACATTTTCTCAGAGGGTGAAGGGTAGAATGAGTGGGTGGAGATATTTCATTTCAGAAATGTTAAAATGCAAAAAAAAAATTGTGAGTATAGGAACAAAAAATGTAGGAATATACTTCTGGTAAACTATTTATATAATGTTTTGGTCCTTAAAACTATTACCTTAGAATCAAATTCACAGTTCTGATTAATGTACTTCACTTCTCTCCCACACCTGCCATCTACACCAACAGCAAATCAGTCAAATTACCTACAAAACATATTCAATAATTTTCCCTTGGATATTTCAAAAGCCTCTGAACTGATCCCTTGCTTACATCCTCACTTCCTAGAATCCATTCTTCGCACAGTGGGAAGAGTTAACATGAGTATGATAATATCAGACCCCCAGATACATTTAGGAAAACATCCAAAGTACCTTTGTGGCCTAACCTGTAAGTTTTCCTTCCACTCCACGTTTTACCACCACTACCGCTTGGCTTTGACCTCCCTTCTGACAATTCTTCTTTCACTAACTACACCACCAGAAGGGCCCATTTACCAGTCTTCAAACACCTAAACATACTTCAACCGTGAGGCTTTGCAATGCTTTTTCATCTGCTTAAGAGCATCCTCCCCAGACATTCCCATGGCTCACCTCTCATTTCACTCAGATCTATGCTCAAATCTGACCTCTTTGAATTGGACTTCTCTGATGGTTAATTTTAGGTGTCAACTTGAATGGAATACAAAAATACATATTGAGAACTGACAAAATATCATTTTGGGGTATGTTTGTGAGGGTGTTTCCAGAGGAGATTAACACGTAAGTCTGAATAGACTGAGCGGGGAAGATCCGTCCTCAATGTGATCCAATCTGCTGGGCGCCTGGACAGAATAAAAATAGACGAAAGACAAATTGGCCTCTCTCTCTCTCTGCTGAAGGTGGAACACATTCTTCTCCTCCTGTCCTTGGACATCAGATTATTGACCTTGGGACTTCAGGACCTACACCTCTCCACCTCCTCACCCCACTACCACCCCATTCTCAGACCTTCAGCCTCAAACTGAGAATTGTATCATTGGCTTTCTTGGTTCTAAAGTGATTTGAACTGAGCCTTGCTACTGGCATCCAAGGGTCTCCACCTTGCAGACAGCCTGACCTGGGACTTCTCAGACTCCATAATTTCATGAGCCAATTCCCCTAATAAATCCTCTACCTATCTGTCTGTCTCTCTGTCTGTATCTGTTTGTCTATCTCTATACATCTGTCTCTGTGTCTGCCTATCCATTCCATTGGTTCTTTCTCTGTGGAGAACCCTGAAACCTCTTCCATCTTCATCTTTTTAAAAATAGTACTCCTCTATTATATTCCATACCTTTAATCTGCTCTATTTTTCTTCATAACACTTTTCTCTACTTTGCTTACTATGTTTTTCACTTGATTTTTGACTGTTTCCTCCCACTACAATGGAATCTTCATAAAAATAAAACAGGAGACTCTATTTTATTCACCATTAGGTCCTGGACTTATTTCAGAGCCTGGCACATGGTAGGTACTAGAGGAGCACAGGATATACTAAGTCAAAATATGGCTCCCTGGTATAATGAATATTTTAAATTAAAGGCCTTTAGAGATCAACAGATGCTAGGAGAGACTTTTGACTTATCTTCTACATAAAGACTGGACAGACCACCAAGGAGAGGAACAGTTGTCCTCCCCACCCCCTGCCACCACTGTTTTTTAATCTTCTACTTCTCGCAAAGCATAGGCTGAAGTTCTCTTATCTGCCTAAAGTTTGGTCACACCAAAGAAGAAAATAGTCACCTCTATTTCCTTCCCTGAGTTTTCATTCTTGAAACCCATATCACAGGAAGGAAGACTAAAATCTATCTAAAACCTAGGCAGACTTTTGTCACAAAACATTGTCTACTCCAAGGATCCAATAGTCTAGACCATTTTATGTTCTTCAAGTCCGTGAGTTCTCCCTAGAGATGATTTATTACTCCTTTACAGAATTTCTCTTCTCCCCTCTCCTATTTTTCCAGAATCCAAGTCCTCATTCTTTCTGTAACCTTAAGATGGTATGTAAGCTTCTGCACTCCATTGAGTGAGTTAGGTCTTCATTCTGAAGGCTCCCATGTAACATAAACTATGATCCAATAAGTTTGTATGCCTTTTTCTCCAATCAATCTACCTTTTGTGAATTGATTTTTCAACAACTTTTCTGAAGGTGAAGGGGATGCTTTTCAACCATACAGTACTGGAAAAATAAAATGTTTGTTGAAAAGAAACACTGAATGATGGTCTATAGAATTACATATATGTTAAGAATACTAGATGCTATTACAATAAAATAAGTTTAAGATAATTTATTTTTATTACATTATGACTAATTCCTTTTTAAAATAGTAATAGAGGATATTGTATCTTTCTTTCTCCCTTACTATCCTGATTAACATTGAGTCAAACATATTTATCAAAAATGATATAAAAATAAGCTTGTCACTTTTGACCCTATTAATTTACATGAAACTACAAGTCTCCAAAGTATATTTGAAAATAAACCTTGTCTTCACTTTGTTTCAGGTGTTTTTAAAATTTTTATTTTTTCTTCCCCCAAATCTATGGCTTATAATTATAGGTATTTCAGTTGTGAAAAACCAAACTAGTCCCTGGATTAAACAGATTATGATTCGCCTGTTGAATCATAAATCCTTTTATTTTCCCATTTTTCTTGACTATACTAATCAAGCTTGAACTCCTTTGGGTTGATTAAAATCCTCTGAAACATGGAACTGAAGGAAAACAAAAAGAGACTCTATTTAAGTAGACTATTGACACTTTGATCAGTTTAAAGGAAATCAAATGAAGGAACTGACATTCTCTTACTCATTTAATGGTGGTGTATATTGGATAACTTCCCGAGAGAGCAATTTGTCAATATGTATAAAAATCCTTAATCACATGCTTGTTACAAAAATTCCAGGTAAGTAATTGGATGGATAAAGCAAAGATGCGTACTTAAGTATTTCCATTTTAAAATGTCCTATAATAGTGAAATGTGAAAAACAACACATGAGGGGACTAAAGAAGTAGCAGTGCAAGCAAAAAAGGAGGTATTATACAATCATTAACATTTGGCGATGGTTACATTAATATGAAAATAACATTTCATATAATGTTAGGAGAAAAGTATACAAAACTGAGTATAGATTATGATCCAGTTGTAAATATATCAATATTTGGATCATAAAATTATTTTTGTTTTGTAAAGAAAGGCATCAAAGTATTAACTGACACCAATATGAAGAACTACTTTTTTTTTATTTGCCTAATTCAGGCAGTTTAATAATCTCTAGTCTCATGACAATTTTAAGGTATAAACACATTAAGGGTGAGGAGTGATATCATCTAGCCTGACTCAGAGATTAAATTTGGAAATAAATCAACTCTATCTCGGATCTCTTTTCATCTGTCTTTAAGCATCTCCTCTAGCTTTCTGTTTTTCTTTCTTTTCCGTTCTGCCAATCAGTCCTCACAGCAAGAAACCTACATTTCTATATTCTTCCATATTCTTCTAAAGTTGCCTGTTAAATAGATACTGCCTTAGAATCATGGTGGGATTGTTCTCTTATATTTTATTCATTCTAAAATTACTTTTCTAGGAAATGCAGACTTCTAAAGAATGATTCCTTTAGGAAGTATTTTTGAGTAATTAATCTTGGACAGCTTAGTAAGAACTGTTTTGTTGTCTGGTTGCTGGTAAAGAGAAGTTGTTCTCTTCCAAGTAGTAATTTACATGTAAATAGCAATCACCAAATAGCAACAAGAGTATAGCAATAATCATGCAGCTGTTTGCATATCATTTGCTTCTTAGGGACCCCCAAGGAGAAACATAAATGAATAACCATGGACAAATTGATCTATTTTGTTTGGCTGTAGTAATATGTGTTTCTAGCTTAAAATGTTTCCAGCTGAGAACAGAGCAATACTGTGTTTATGCTACTGGACAGTTCCAAACCAAGCCAAATAAGAGTTTAGAATATATCTTCAGTGGCTGTTCTGTGCCTCTTGTTATTCACAAGAGGCATATATAAGTGTTCCTTGGTGGGTGACATTCAAAGTATGTCTGGAATCTTCTTTCTATTTTGAACTAGTCTTTTAAAAAGGAGACTAAAAGCTCACACTCTGACATGGTTAATGTAGAAAATGTACATGCTTATGAAATAGAAATGTTAAATGCCAGATATAGGTTTTCAACTTTTTTCTAGGTAAACCATGTAATTTGAAAAACACAAAGAACATTATGTGAATAATGCTTTTTAGTTACTAAAAGCTATTTCCTTGCCCATTTTACAATTCTAAAAGAGAAATTCTTAAAAATTACACATAAAAAATTTAAAAACAAGATGGGTATTCTTGAAAAGAGAAAACATATTCTACATATGAAAATGGCTTATTGTACTCCCAAGCCTTTGATTATGGTCAATTCTGTCAACCTTTATTTAGTCAGGTAATTGTGTAAACCATAAAATATGACACTAATATAAAATCAATTTTCAAAATAAAAAAGATATATTAAAATCCAACATAATTACAAATCCTCATTAATTCAGCACAGCTGAAGACAATAGATAAGTCTACACTTCTGCCTGGTTTCAAATCAATTAGTTGTTATTGAATAGTTTGTGAGCAGTAGTTTATTATTGACTCCAAGAGTCATTTGCATTTTATATCAATGTCATTTTCTTATTTCTATGACCAAATAATAATAAACAGGCATGGTTAAAAGAAACTATAGTGTAATGAGCAGTACTGCCTTTCACATCTTTTTTTTGGTATTGATCACAAGAAATTCAGAATCACAGTGGAGGTTAGCAAATTTCATTCAGCTGTCAATGAGCAACAGCCTGGTCCAAAAGTAGTGAGGGAATCGCCAATACTCTAACAGTGTGCAGTAAGAAATATTATTTAAAAAGAAAATTTAAAGTATTTATCATAAAAGCACATGATATACTCAAGTGATATAAATTTACTTTAAAATACATACATATTTATCTCATACCATAGTTTTGACATATTAGATATTTATCTTCAATTCTGACAAATCTCTGTAAATTATGTGCTATTGTGCTCATTACACAGAAGAGAAAAAACCTCTGAGGTTCAAAATGTTAGAGAAATTTTCCCAGTTTGTACTGAATTCACTATAGGAATCTGTTACACAGGCCAAATCACAGAGCAAGTCAGTTTCTCTTATTTAATCTAACAAAACACACAGCCCAAGAGACATTATACATTAGTGCTGTAGTGGAGAAGCACTCTTTTCAATTGACTTATTCATTCATTTATTCAAGTGAATACTATCTACTTATTGAATAACTAATAGATGTTGTATGAAGTAAATTATGTATGCAATATAACAGTGTGTTGAATGCCATTCTTTACCAAAAAAAAAAAAATCCCCTGCAAAAGTTAGTGTACTGACTTTGCAATAACAATTCTAGACTTTCAGTTTCTCTTAAGTCTTGTTATTTCAACCTTGCAATCATAATGCAGCTATTATGCCTGACTCAAAGAGATTTTCAGGTGGTAAAGATGATTTTTACTAGAGGGAGATCCTGGAAGTGACCCTGAGGCAAGTGGATTAACTCTGTTGAGCATATGCTATGTGGTAGATATTTCACAAGTATTATTTCATATAATCCTCCCAGAAACACTATTTTGCAACAGATATTACCAGGCCAGGAAACTTCACAGATTTTGTGTTCTGCTATTTTTCTTCTCACAGAAGAGTTCTATAACATAAATAAGACACTAGAATAATAGCAAATGGCAGTTGGAAAGAGCCTTATTTATTTCTAATATTTTGCAAGACAGGGGTTGAAAATTCATGGAAGTGGCTCACTCAATATCACAAAGCAGATCAGTGCTCAAGATGGATTAAGAAATACTAGAACCCAGGTCCTAAACTTACTCAAAAAATGATTTTGAGTGATGGTGCATAGGGTTATTTTAATAGACACACAACATTTTTGCCTAAAATCTACTTTCTCTTCAGAAGATAGGTCCTTTTGCCAGAAGAAAACAAGCATATGCTTATTTCAGTGTTTGCTTTTATTTTTTATTTTATTTTATTTTAACTGAATACAAGTCTAACCAAGCAAGTAGTGCTGACCATGTGACTTTGACAGACACATTTACTGGCTGGAAAGAAATCAGGGAAGCTGAGAATTTCCTCACTTGCTACCTGTGATGTGCTTTCAAGACAGGCAATTCAATTTGCACGATTACCCCAAAGAGCTTCTTGGAAGCCATTATGCAGTATTTCATTCCCTTTGCTATGTGCCAATGCTTTCTGTTTAGAGTAAGTTTAAATATTTTATTTTCCTTTTTTTTTTTTATCAACAATTCAAAATTGTAAGAAGAAATGTGAAAAATCTACATGTCAAATATGAGACTTGCCTTCCAAAGATGATTAGTCAAGAATAATAAAGAGGAAAAAAAAAGATATTATATTATTTTACAGAGTCAAGTAACATAGTAATAGGCAATTATATTTCTTCCTATTTGTCTCTCAGAAGCTGTTTTTTTAATACCTAGAACAAAAAACAGATAAGAAAACACACTAGGTTTATCCTCTTTCTCTTTTCAGGTAATGAAGTTCCTTAAAGATTCTTTTTTCTAATTCTCTCTGGTACTCAAGCCAGTAATCAGTGATACTTGAATATACTATATTAATGCTCTTCTAAGTCCAATTTATAATCAACAATTTTTTTTATTAGATAGGATATTTTTCACGCTCTACAGGTTGTTTTACAAGTGACAATTACATAACATAAATACGAAGGTGACTTCTTTTTGCTTAACTAGTTCATTAATACATTTAGTTTTGCTCTCAGCAAGGTAAAATGTATTTTATCTTTTACATAAAGCTGCGGTTTGCTGAGTGAATTATGAATGAATTCTACTGACCCAGCAGTCAGAAGGACTA
The DNA here is from genome assembly GCA_004027715.1 of Plecturocebus donacophilus. Classification (NCBI taxonomy): domain Eukaryota; kingdom Metazoa; phylum Chordata; class Mammalia; order Primates; family Pitheciidae; genus Plecturocebus; species Plecturocebus donacophilus. Next base: position 11,683 of record PVKP010004058.1, read on the forward strand.
ATGCTCTTTCCTCTGCTTGCTAGTACTGACAGATCTCATATGTGACTTTTTGATAGAAGAACAATCTGTGCCTAGAGAGCCCAAACTTGTGCCAAATGCCAAGACAGTTTATTGCTATTCTGGCTGAGGGACCGTCTTAGAGTACTAGAAGAATGAAAGGGCAGGCAGAGGTTGTTCTTTTTCTAAAGCAGTAATGGCTTTAGACAGATCCATCCAACATATTCTCTTCCTCATCCCTCTTGTGGTCATTGGCCTGAATTTTTTATATGAATGGCTTGAGGTAATACATGAATGTAGAACCAGATTCTTGTCCTGCATGCACACTTCACTGGGTCATATATTAATAAATGTCATAGCTTCTGAGTTTCAAAACCCAAAATACCTTATAATATGTTTTAAACAATGTCTAATTTTTCATTTAAATTATGTCCAATCAGACATATAGAAAAAAATAGAACAATGTCTAAAATTCCACTAACATGTTATGACTAAAAAATTACATCATAATTAAAAAATAGGTCTTTTACCAAAACATTTCTGGTATAAACTGAGCATATGGTCTCATCTTACAGTGCTTGTATTGGGGAACTTTAGTAAAGACAGAGGTATCCTATTTTTCCAACCCCAACCTCTCTGTTACATTTACATTCTGCTGGCATCTTCATGTGTTAAATATGCCATATCAATCCAGCAAACAACATGCTTCAAATATATACTCAATTTCTTTCTACAGGACAGTTCTCTCTCAAGATTTTGAATTGTTTTTTGTTATTAAATTAAGTTTTGTTTTGTTTTGTGTGTATGTGTGTTTACAGATGCCCTTTCATGAAGCATAGTAGGAACTAAAGCTGTTTTGCTAACAAACTAACCTGAATCTCTAGGTTGAAATTCTCAAGATGAAACCAGGTTTATGTCACATTAATTGGAGTCTTTTTTTTTTTTTACTCTAAACCTACAGCAGTCTAGAAAATTGATTTAGTCCTTCTCTGAGATTTGGCCATGGGAGAGGAGGCAGTCTTAGAGAAACTGACTGGTAGTGAAGACTGATGGTGTCAGTGCAATCCAGTAATGGAGACACCCACGGAGCTTCCACAGTCAGTCAGGATGGTGGCTGCAGTGGAGTGGCACAAAAGGTGGGCAGTCCTTATCTGCCTTTGTAAAATCGTGATACCATTAATATCAACTTCACAATACTTTGGGAGTATTAAATGAATTAATTTATAAAGCACTAAGCATAGTGACTGGTACACAGCAAGTGCTCATTATCTATTTGTTGAATGAATGAAAGAGATGACATGTAAAATGAGTCTTAAAGAATGAGCAAGAGTTGTTAAATGGGGAAAAGAATAGCTCTCTAAATATTCAAAACAGAGCATTTTTCAAGGACTGAAAAGTTCTGAGCAGAAGAAAAAGAGCTTCTGTAGAAAAGGCCTTTGAAAAAATGCAACACCCTTCATGCCAGAAACTCTCAATAAACTAGGTATTGATGGGATATATATCAAAATAATTAGAGCTATTTATGACAAACCCACAGCTAATATTATACTGAATGGGCAAAAGCTAGAAGCATTTCCTTTGAAAACTGGCACAAGACAAGGATGCCATCTCTCATCATTCCTATTAAAGATAGTTTTGGAACTACTGGCAAGGGCAGTTAGGCAAGAGAAACAAATACAAGTTATTTGAACAGGAAGAGAGGAAGTCAGGTTGTCACTATTTGCAGATGACATGATTGTATATTTAGAAAATCCTGTCTTCTCAGCCCAAAATATCCTTAAGCTGATAAGCAACTTCAGCAAAGTCTCAGGATACAAAATGATGTGCAAACATCACAAGCATCCCTATACACCAATAACAGACAATTGGAGCACCAAATCATGAGGGAACTCCCATTCACAATTGCTACAAAAAAAATAAAAATACTTAGGAATACAACTTACAAGGGACGTGAAGGACCTCTTCAAGCAGAACTATAAACCACTGCTCAAGGAAATAAGAGAGGACACAAACAAATGGAAAAACGTTTCATGCTCATGGATAGGAAGAATCAATATTGTGAAAATGGCCATACTACGCAAAGTAATTTATAGATTCAGTGCTATCCCCATCAAGCTACCATTGATTTTCTTGTCCGAATTGGAAAAAAACTACTTTAAATTTCATATGGAACCCAAAAAGAGCCCACATAGCAAGACAATCCTAAGTAAAAGAACAAAGCTGGAGGCATGACACTACCTGACTTCAAACTATACTACAAGGCTACAGTAACAAAAACAGCATAGTACTAGTGCCAAAACAAAGATATAGACCAATGGAACATAAGAGAGGCCTCAGAAATAATGTCACACTTCTATAACCATCTGATCTTCGACAAACCTGACAAAAACAAGCAATGGGGAAAGGATTCCCTATGTAATAAATGGTTTTGGGAAAACTGACTGGCCATATACAGAAAACCAAAACTGGATCCCTTCCTTACACCTTATACAAAAATTAACTCAAGATAGATAAAGACTTAAATGTAAGACCTAAAACCATAAAAGCTCTAGAAGATAACCTAGGCAATACTGTTCAGAACATAGGCATGGGCAAAGACTTCATGACTAAAACAGCAAAAGCAATGTCAACAAAAGTCAAAATTAACAAGAGGGATCTAATTAACCTGAAGAGCTTCTGCACAGCAAAGGAAACTATCAGTAAACAGGCAACCAACAGAATGGGAGAAAATTTTTGCAATTTTCTCATGTGACAAAGGACTAATATCCAGAAACTACAATGAACTGAAACAAATTTACAAGAAAAAAAAACCCCATCAAAAAGTGAGTGAAGGGTATGAACAGATACTTCTCAAAAGGAGACATTAATGCAGCCAACAAACATGAAAAAAAGTTTATCATCACTAGTCATTAGAGAAATATGAAAAAAAAGAAAAAAAAAGGGAAATGCAAATCACAACCACAATGAGATATCATCTCATGCCAGTTAGAATGGTGATCATTAAAAAGCAGGAAACAACAGATGCTGGAGAAGATGCAGAGAAATAGGAACACTTTTACACTGTTAGTGGGAGTGTCAATTAGTTCAACCATGATGGAAGACAGTGTGGTGATTCCTCAAGGACCTAGAACCAGAAATACCATTTGACCCAGCAATCCCATTACTGTGTATATACCCAAAGAATTATAAATCATTCTACTATAAAGATACATGTACACATATGTTTACTGTAGCTCTGTTCACAATAAGACAATAAAAGACTTGGAATCAACTCAAATTACCATCGATAATAGGCTAGATAAAGGAAATGTGGCACATTTACACCAAGGAATACTATGCAGCCATAAAAAAGGATGAGTTTGTGTTCTTTGCAGGGACATGGATGAAGCTGGAAACCATCATTCTCAGCAAACTAACACAAGAACAGAAAACCAAACACCATATGTTCTTGCTCAAAATTAGGACTTGAACAATGAGAATACATGGACACAGGGATGGGAACATTCACATACTGGGGCCTATTGAGGGTTGTGGGGCTAGGGAAGGGATAGCTTTAGGAGGAATACCTAATGTACATGATGGGTTGTTGGTTGCAGCAGACCACCATGGCATGTGGTAGGCCTATGTAACAAACTTGTACGTTATGCACATGCATCCCAGAACTTAAAGTATATTTAAAAAATTAAAAAATGGGGGCTAAAAAGTTTGATCACAGGATCAAAGAACTTTTAACACACTGCGCTAAGCAGTTTAAACAGTGCACAAAGGTGAGCAACTGAAGGTTTTTAATTAACGTGATAAATTATCAAATCAGAATTAGAAAACAGATGAAATAAAAAATTTTTAATGTGAACAAATTTTTAAAACATCACGTTAAGATGGAGATTCGTGAAAATCTTTTAAAGCTCTCCCTGCCACAAACTGTTTTGACTATCACATAAAACTAACAATTTGGAATATGATCCAAATACTGATAAAAAAAATAGACTGATATTAGTAAATGTGTATCAGTGCCAGATCAATTACAACTTGTAGGTATAGAATTAATGACCATAAATTGCCAAATTCTTTCCTTGAGTTTACCCAGAGAAATAATCTTGAGAAAAAAAAGTTTGATCTGAATATCTTAAATCAAATTTTGGTGTTGTCTCACAAAGATAACAGTCTATTTACGATCTCATACAATAGAACACATCTAGTAGTTTTGCTTTAAATAGCTGAAAAATCAAATCTTGAATGCATGCCAAAAGATCTAATACTCTTACCTATGCTCCAACCACTTAGTGGTGAATAGGATACTTATACGGATGGCAATTCCAAACAAATCAAGAACATACACATTCAAGAGAGATGGAAGGGTGGGTGTGAGGCCTCAAATGGCTCTTTTTGAAAATTCAAGTTTTATGTAAATGGTAAGTGTCAGAAATCTACTTATGTTACCCTCTCGTGGTGACAACACCACATGAGACATATGCCAAAAGGTTAAAAGAAAGTGAAATTGTATATATGGAGACTTTTGAGCTTGTGACGAAACAAAAATCTGAGAAACTGATAGTTTACCAGTAAGGTAAAGTAATTTGAAGCATTTATATTAATGTCAGATTTGCAAAACGTTCTATTAAAAACTATAGGAATTTGTTTTCCAATAGAAATGTGACCTATTTAGATTAAGAAGTTAGAAAGAAGTGGGGAAAATTATGCATTTAGTATTGTCATATGTTATGTAATTCTCTGGTGGCAAAACCTTTCACTGTGCTCTCTTCATCCACTTTAATAACTTTTGGACAGTACAGAGGCTCTGAATGCTAAGATTTTGGTGCTGGTACTTTTCAAACTTTTTCTTTTTTTCTTTTTCTTTTTTTTGGCATTTCTGGTTGGGCATTAAACCTTTCAAATGTTGATTTGTGACCCTGAAGATTCGACTTCAGTTTCAGGTTATATGGAGGTACTAGCTGTACAGTTAACTTGGTAGCTACTAGCTACATTTGGCTCTTTAAATGTAAATTAATTAAAATTAGATGAAACTAAAAATTCAGTTCTTCAGTGGCACTAGCTACATACCAAGTGTTCAACAGTGGCTATGGTGTTGGACAGCACAGATATAGAACAGTTGTCTGATTACAGCAATATCTATTAGATATCATTAAAGAGAGACTAAGATTTGACTTCAGTAATGAAAGACTCAAACAGGTTTAATAAAGAATACAATAGTCTATGTTTTACAATAATGACCAGCTTAGAAGAAATCAAGAATTCTGTTACAAAGATGTTTGATGAGTAGGATATACAAACAGACAGTATTATTTTGATTTTGCTTTCTTCTTAATATAGACAATCACCTGAGCATAGCTATGCTCTTAATTTTCAGTCAGAACATAATTAACTGCGAGTCAGTCAATTACTGTTTTTAAAAGGCACTCTTCCCTCTTCAATTATATCATTTTGCCCTCAACTTAAAATTATGTCATGACCTTAAGCAACTTTCCCTTCTTTATTTTTAAATTTCACTGTGCCATTTTATCAATCTCAAAAAGAGCTGAACTCTTCCAAGTAAAGAAAGATGTGCCCTGCCTATTCTCCATCTTCTCATAGTTTTATTACCCTAGTTAGGAGGAGTGAAACATGGCTGCCTATGCAAAGAAGTGAACTGTAATAAGCACCTTACCTTATCTCTAAGTAGGCATCAGAAAATTACAGTTTTCAAACTTTATAAGGACTATTTTATAAGGAACTAAGACAACACGGGGATATGTGTTTACAATTTCAGTAACTGATAGTGTAGATGATTAATCCATGCTTTAAAATGGAATATGTCTATTTTATCTGTTTCTCTACTATTATCAGTGTTTATATCATTGGTGATATGCACCATGCTTCAGTAACAAACTCCAAATCTCAGTATCTAGAAATCACAGAGAGCTTTTTGCCCCTTGTTCCTGAACATGTTCACTGAAGGCCAGCTGGAGCTCTGTTCTTTACAGAGCTTCATCCTTATATCCTGAGCTCTTGGAGTGGTCTCAGTCCATGTTGGTGACAGATGACAAGGACATGGTAAAGTAGTCTCTGGCTGTTAAAGCTTCTACCCAGAAATTACACAGGCATCTTCCACTTACATTTCATTGGTTAAAGCGAGTCATATGGCCACACATAATTTCCATGTCAGTACGGAGGTGCAATCGCTTCATGTGCTGGAAAGGATAGTCAGAATATTTGTGAAGATTCACGACTAGTGCTAGAAAAATGGCAGCACTTAAAAATTATTTTTCTATACAACATTGTGTAAAAAAATGAGAAAAAGAGATATGTTAAGAAACTACTTAATTCACCAAACACAGAAAGACAAATAATGTTCCCACTTAGATGAAATATCCAAAACGGTCAAATTCATAAAATCAAAGACTGAATGATGGCCACCAAGGATAGCAGTAGGAGCAAATGGGGAGATATTAATCAACAAGCATAAAATTTCAGTTAAGATAAATGAGCTCTAGAGATCTGCTCTACAACATTGTACCTATAGTCAACAATAATGAATTGTACATTTAAATTTTCTTAAGAGGATAGATCGCATATTAAGCGTTATTGTCAATGTAAGAATAAAAAAAGTTACTTAATTCATAAACAAAAGACACTGCCAGAAAGAAAAAAGATAAAATTGTAGTAGGTAAACTGAACAGTATTATTGTGTCTTTTGGTAGAGAGAGGATGAATAGAATGAGATTGGGAATGTTAAGCTCGCTTTAACTACGAACCTAACTTTTCATTCTGAGAACTTCAGGGACACATTTATATCTCTCTGCCATGCCTCTGGATCATGAAGATAACTTGGTTGCTGGTGTTTGTCTTTCATCATTTGTATCCTGCCTTCTTGAGATGTTGCCTCATCAGTCTGTTTCATTTAGACTCTGTGTCCTTGCAATTTTGTCACTGTCTACAGTGGAATGGTAACTGGAGAATTTAGCTGAAAGGAAAAATGGCACTGGTTTTAAAACATTAACTATACAGTCTCACAAAAGTCAGTTAAGTGGAAAGAGGTTAGTCTAACTTTTCCCTCTCCACTCCTCAATATCTGACTTTGGGTGTCATTTATAAACGGTCTTGATATGCACAGGTTCTACCTTAAATGTAACATATTTCTCCTTCTCTTTCCCTTGGCAAACCTATATAAACATGTTCTGGGACAGAAAAATCTGGGATTACCAATTTTCTTTGTCTTTACATTTTTTGCCTTAACACTTCAAGAACAGCTATATTCTAGTGAAGATCTGACTTGAGATATTCTCTTTAATTCAATACTCAATGGACTGCACTATCAGGATTACATGCATAAATGCTGAAAGACAATAACCTGGCATTACTGATGCTACCAGAGGATTACCATTTTTAAATGAACCATCCCAGGCTGAAGTGCCATAAATCCCACATTTCACTGTTGCTGTGGCAAATGGTCCTCTGCTCTGTGGCTTCTATCAATCGCTGATTCTAAAGATGCAATGAGTGCAATCAGATTTGTCAGTGGATGTTTAATTAAATATAGAGCCCTTCAAGGTACAATTGATAAGCAAATATAAGTAATTTTTCTCTTACTATAGAAAATTACAGTCACTTTTATGGATTGCAAATTAGATAAAGAGTAGCTTATTCTACATTATATGATCTATAAATAGATTGTTCTGTGTTTTTTATTTTCTAGTGCATTTTATAAGATCCAGTGAGAAAACTCGTATCCAAGATCATGTTCTCATGAATTGAAATGTATCTTGTTTTGAAAAAATTTGGAAAATAGTTTAAGCATGTATCAGGAAAAAAATGGCAATCCTCTATTATTGAAAAAAAATAAACTTGGATAGAATTTCTTATAATTGCCCTTAAAATGTAACACTTCTGTAGGTGTTCTTGATTAAGTAATGTTCCTTTGTAAACTGATCACTCTAGTTCTAGTACAATTTACTTAAATGCTATAAATTTGGTTTTTATTAGATTTCTAGAACTTATAGAGAAAATGCTGTTTTACTTATGTATCTTTTATCATTTTTTTTTTTTTTGAGATGGGGGGGTATCACTCTGTCACCCAGAGTGGAGTACAGTGGTACAATCTCTGCTCACTTCAACCTCCACCCATCATGCTCAAGCCATCTTCCCACCTCAGCCTCTTGAGTAGCTGGGACTACAGGCAGACACCACCATGCCTGGGTAATTCCTTGTATTTCTGGTTGAGACAAGGTTTCCCCATGTTGCCAGGCTGGTCTTGAAATCCTGAGCTCAGGTGATTTACCCAATTTGGCCTCCCCAAATTCTGGGATTACAGACTGAGCCACTGCACAGGGCTATGTTCTATCTTTCTATATAGACAGCTAGTATGTAGAAATGAGGGTGCTAATTTCAAAGCCAAGGACAAATAAGAAATGAATGCCTTATATTTCATCATGAAGATGAATAAAGCCGATATTGATATTTTTTTCTTATATCCTACATTGTTAGGTTGTGCCCCAACAATTATCGGCACAATTATTAACAGTTAAGTGCACAATACTTTTGTGCCCTTAACTATACTTTCACTTTTTATTCTGAATGCTTATTCAAGTAGTAAAATCTATCTGAAGTATATGTTGAAATAAGAACCATCTTTTTTTCTCTCTTATTAACAAAAAATTGTTGAGTCAAGTTTAGTTAGCATTTTTATTTTGTTAGATGAAAGGAAAAAATAAGTAGAAGAGATAGTTGCCTGGTGAACCCCAGGAGTGTGTACCTCAGGAATGCCTGAAATACTATCATCTAGTGATCTAGTGATTGATTCCTTGTTTGGGAGTTTTTGTGTGTATGTGTGTGTGAGATGAGTCTTGTTCTGCAGCCCAGGCTAGAGTGTAGTGGCATTATCTAGGCTCATTGCAACCTCTGCCTCCCAAGTTCAAGCAATTCTCCTGCCTCCCTCTCCCAAGTAGCTGAGACTGCAGGTGCCCGCCACTGCGCCTGGCTAATTTTTGTATTTTTAGGAGAGACGGGGTTTCAACATGTAGGCCAGGCTAGTCTCAAACTTCTGATCTCATGACACCGGCCTCAGGCTCCCAAAGTGCCGAGATTACAGGCATGAGCCATCGCGCCTGGTCTATTTTGGAGATCTTTAAGAGGTAAATTATTCTAGCATTATTACTGATTTAATTTTATGGTTTGTTTTTCTTTAGTGATGACAGGCAAACAACAGTGGCATGACAGCGTTCAGATGAAGGAGATAAGAATTTGGTCAAGGGTGTTGAAGTATCATTGCAAAATGGGAAGAAGTTTTTCTCCATACGGATTTTGCATTTTTTCTACAGCCAGCTCTCAACATGATAATTTTATGCAAGAAACACAAACCTAATATGCTGCAAATTACTCTGATTTTTCAAAAGCAATGTAACATCAATTAAAAATTATTGAACTTTAATATATGCTAGACACAGTGGTGAGAAAATATACATTGTCTGCACTCTTATGGAGTGTGTAGACTAGTTGCGATCTCTGTTGGTTTACATATATAGTAATACAAAAGTTATAAATTCATAAAGGTTACAAAAGAACAATACATGATATTCTAAGAATATGGACTAGAGGCAACATGAGAGCATGTATGAGAACCCACATAAAGGGAACTCAAAGAGAAAATGTCCCAAAGTTTAACTTCTGTACCCAGCCTGCTTGTTTCCCTCAGAGGATCTTGACAGAACTAAGAGAAAATGGATATGTAAAGAGCTGAAATAGTATATAGATTTATTAGTTCATTTAGCAAGTATTTATTAAAGCTTTGTGCTGATAATTTGTGTCTCTCCCGTTTGACCCTTTCTTTTCCTTCCCCATGCCATCCACCTTGCCTACCACACATCTTACACATCTCAATGATAGCATCTGCTTCCTAGCTCAATCTCTTCCCACTTCCATGTATCACACACATGTTGGTCCAGTGATGTCTTTGTAAAGCCAATAAGCACATTGTACTTTGTGTATTCTTTTGCTATACAGGGCAAATCTCACTGAATTCTATCAAAGCTCAATGACACTTGCCACACAGTGCTGGAAATCCTGTAATATTTTATCTCCCAACTCTCAATAAGATCAAGTGCAGTCCTCAGCTTGGCCTTCAGGGATTCCTTCAAGTATGACCTCCATCTCTTCTCTAATCTCCTCACTCCTTTATTTATACACAAGTCTTCTACCTTCACCAAGCCAATCGATTCAGAATGCCTTTATTAACTTTACTTAGGCCTTTGCTTTACATATATATCTCCCCACTATTCTCTGTTTAGGTAAATTTAACTCAGCTTTCTAGGTTTCATCTAAAATAAACTTTGTTATCTATAAACTATGTTATATTTTGTGAATAGTTTGATATTAAGCACATATACATGCATACATATATCTGTATAAGCTTACATGTTAAAATGTATGTGTATGGATTTATATCACTAGAATGTTAGGTCTTTGAAAATAAGAATTTTCTTTTACTTCTATAAACTCTATGGTTTGATATGTCAATTTTTCATAACAATTTATTGATTGATGAATTTGTAGTGATGCGGAGGAAAAGCAGTGCAATTATCAACTATCCAGAGTGTCACACTCAACTAAACTATAACATTTTTTTGTTTGCTTTTAGCCAGCCTTTAATTCAATTCTTGAAATTGGTTTTCAGTATGGTTCCCAAACATTTGATTCTGCTGTATTTTGGAAGCACTGAGATATTTAGATTTTTTAAAAAAAGAATAATACCATAGTTGCAGCATCTGGAAATAAGCCTTCGATTCTATAATCTAATGCATTCCGGGATTTGCCAGAATTGTCATTATTAGAATATTTTAATATTGTTTATACCATGAAATTTTTTCATTAAGTCTACTGACCTCATGCTAAGTTAGAAATTATTTTTAATAAATAAGAATTTATCAACCGGTTGTCAGAAACGCATGTATTTTACACTTGGGGCTTTTATTTTCCTCAAAATCTGCAGGATACCTGGCATGAAGAAAATAAAACTCTAATTTACTGCCAAGTGTGTAAGCAAGGCAGGAGTGAGGGAAAAGTGATCTTGGGGATAGTTTTATTAGTCTGAGTTTATTATTAGTCTACTTTGTTAATGTCTAAGCTGTGTTCAAAAATAGTAACTATAAATCCACACTCCAAATCTACTAAATCTGAGTTAATTACTTTTTGAGCTTTTAGATGTAGGCATAAATAGGTATGAATATAGTTAATTTGTCTTCCAACTGCCAAAATATTAAGTAGCTTTCAAAGTTGAGTGCCCTATAGAGGTGGTTCAAGAACTCCCTTGAAATTAAGATGCTATACAGTAAACATCAGGTGCTTCTAAAAACAGTGGGATATTTGGCTTTTGTCTGGTTGGAGACAACATTTTATATAAATATAATATCACCTTATAATGTGTTTCTATTACAGAGAGGGAGGCAATTATTATTATTTCCTCTTGTCCCCAGAAACAATTTAAAGTGGTATTATAGGCAAATATCTATAGTGAAATCTGGATAGTCTCTCATCTTCCAAACAAATGTATTTCATTTTTGTTTTTAAGGCAGTAATGGTCCCCATTTTTTTCATTTATATAATGGTTTCACAATTGTGCAATATACAATTTAAACTGCAAATTCACTTTACAAAGGGATTCTGAAATCTATGTTGTTGTTCCTTAAATCACAATAGTAGAGTTTTCTTCAACATGTATGCTTTATTCCCTCCTCCCTCATTCCCCTCAAAACATTCCCTTTCCCGCATTATAAAATGCCCAAATCTAAGGGAAAAGAATCTTTGGCAAGGCATTAAAAATAAGCAAAATTTTGCATCACGCAGTCTAGTTATCTGTTTAGCAGATCTCTCTTTTTTTATTCCTGGATTTTCCAGCTTGATATGTGCTGATTAAGAATGCATTTTATCACTTGCTGTGCCATTTAGTGGCCCTTATTCTCTGACTACCTGGCAGTTAGATGTGACTACTCAACTGTGAGTGAAGGTGACAGCTGCCATTCCAGGTGTGGTCTATTTAAACTCTCAGGCCATTTCCCTTTTCATGGCTTAATGCAGAGATGGCAGCAGTACAATCTCCAGTCTCTGCATCACCCTTTGTGGGAAAACTGACTTCTGATCAGCAACACTATTGGAATTTTCCAGGAGCTGAAATCACGTTCATTTATGATAAGCTTCACAATCTGAGGGCTAACTTTTAAAGGTAGCTACTGTTCCGTTAAATACTACACTTTGTTAGCACAATTAAGCATCAGAGTTCCGCTGTAAAAGAGGCCCACTGTTATGAGAGAAAGGCTTGTTTGAGTAAGAGTGGTTTCCCTTTAAAGAATTCGCATGTGTGAAAGACTTGCTTTTGAGTGCAAGTACCTGCTGTTGCATGGAGCCTTGGGCACCACCTGGAGACATGAAGACCTGGCTGGGAGGATTTTGTCTTGAATTGGAACCAGAGCTCTGAATGGAGAGTGGAGGGGCTGAGAGGTCTGAATGGATGAGACCTTGGAGTGTACAAAGAAGAGGAGGCAAAGGAAGAATAAAGGAAGCCTAGTAGACCACAAGCTACTGGATACTCATGAAAGGCAGACTCAGAACAACAGGTGACTCAGTGGGAAAAGTGCTGTTTGTGGTCATCTTACAGTATGGGTCCTTACTGCAGGTAATGGTGTGTATCTGTAAACTCTTAAGACTTTGTAGGACTATTTGAGGAGATGCATAAGCTAGCATGACACTTTGGACCTACTTATTACCATATGGTTATACAGGCTGTTTCAGAAGACAGTCACGCAAAGGCATTCTTTGATGTACTGAAAGTCTCACAGAGGTCAGAAGTTATTTCTTGGTTGCAAATAAAGCAAGATGCCTCCAACCACACAGGTGCAAAATATCTCTCTGCTTATGCGTCTCTTTAAAAAAATCGTTAAAATCTAGGTATTCTGCTGCATGGAGTCTTCCTCAAGACAGAGATGTGATAGAAATAACAGAACATTGAAGGCAAATAAACCCTGAGTTCCAATGCTATCTCTCTCCTTCAGCAGCAGAGTAACGCTGGGCAAGCTTATGAAACTTTTGCTTCCAGTAATCCCTTTGAAAACGTTAACTCTTGAACATTAGTTTCCTGAACTGCAAAATAAGCATTATAAAATCTACATTTCCAGATGCGATGCACAGGCTATATGGCTAAATCAGTGTAAAATATACTGTCCTGCCTTTATTACAGAGTTATTGCAGCATGGATCCTTCTCTGCTTCTTACTGCCTAATGAAAAGCAGCATCTCTTATGCTAGCTGATATGGAATATAACCTGAAGATTCTAGGGTGCAAAAATTGTGAAAAACGCTTGCAGAGTACAAAAAGGGGAGAGGATCATATGTTACACTTGTAGAAGGATTCCAGAGATTTCTCAGTTAAAAAGAGAATAATACAGCAAGTAGATTCAGGTACAGAACAAGTAGAGAGGTAAGATGCAATAAGAATGGAGAGGTCAAACTCAGGTACATACTATCACCAGATGCTATTACCCAGATACATGCTATCACCTGCCCATTTTCCTCAAAGGAAAACACCTGCTATTTTCCTCAAAGGAAAATAGTATGTTTACCTCTCCTTTTTATCTGTTAATCGATATAATCCATGTAAAGTTAACTGTTACCTTCACCTAAGGATTACTTCTGTTAATATTTTATTATGTTTTCCTTCGATGAGGTCTGGATTAAATTTTATAATATATGCAGAGTGTCTAGAAGTAAACTTGGTTTCTGTTAAGTACTCAACAAAAGATATTTATTATATGTGATTTATTTTTTCTAGAACTTGCTGCTCATACTACCTAATGATATTATGGTGCTTAAAAACTATCCTTTTTAAAAGGTGACATTTTTGGCTAGGAATGGTGGCTCACACCTATAATCCCAGCACTTTGGGAGGCTGAGCCAGGTGATCACTTGAGGTCAAGAGTTTGAGACCAGCCTGGCCAACACAGCGAAACCCTGTCTCTACTAAAAATATAAAAGTTAGCCATGAGTGGTGGTAGGTGCCTGTAATCCCAGCTACTCAGGAGGCTGAGGCAGGAGAATTGCTTAAACCTGGGAGGCAGAGGTTGCAGTGAGCTGAGATTGTGGCACTGAATTCCAACTTGGGTGACAGAGCAAGATTCTATCTTAGAAAAAAAAGGAACATTTTCTACCTTGTCTTTCAAAGCTTTTGTCTGTTTTGTTTTAAAATAATATGTGAGAAGCAGATAATCTGACAATTTTCCATTCTGCTTGACAAAATAACATAAAAGATAAAGTAAATTATGGGACTTTGTAAAGGGTTTCAAAAGTTCTATTTATTTTATAATTTCAGTCTTTATAGTCATCTGCTGTAAGCCAAAAATCTCTGTAAACTGTTGTGGGTATGTTGAAAAATATAATCATTAGCCTATGGAAGTTGCTGAGTGTAAGTGAAGAGCTGTTCATGTTACAAAAGGCTTTCTTGTAGAAATTTCCCCCAAACTGAAGAGAGCGATTATAGCGTTCAGTTCTCTTGTAGCACTGCAGGCACTGGTAAGTAAACTATGAGTAATTAGAATAGATTCTTGTCTTCAATCCTGTACCGACTGGAGCAAAGTAGGATTTGCAGGATTAAGCCTACTCCTTGCAAAGGTGAGTGGGTTCACAGCTGAAACATGCAGCACCAAGTGTGGAATAGTGTTATTAAAAGTGAGATTTCAAAGTAGAGGAAATAGCTACATCAAACTTCACCTCATCAGAGCAAGGTTAGGGAGCTATCAATAGCTGGAATGCTCTTTCCTCCTGATTTTAACAAGAAACGTAATAACTGTTCAAATTCCCATCACAAGGTTGTCAGACCAAAATTAGTACACGATGCCCTCCAAGACATGGATTGTTCAAAAATTACCTACGCGTGAAATCAGAACTAGGCAAATGCTAGAATCAGGAGGAAAGCTGGCAAAGACTCATTTGCAACCACTGAAATGTCAAGAAAAATATTATCTTTTTTTTTTTAACAGACTTTTCTGTTAAGTTTAAGCAAGGGCTAAAAGGCATTAAGAATGTGCCCATGCTAATTGCTCTTTGCTTATTAATTTTTAACATTTACTAACATTTAAAATATTTCACTTTTACAATAAAATGTAGATTAAAATATTGTACAGCCTATATACAGAATGAGTTGAATGCATCTGACTCAGTGATTTTATGTTCTAATTCATTTAATCAGAAGGTAGAGCTAGAAATCCAAGTGCATTATTTTAGAGACAAGGTGACGGACATCCAGAAAGGTGAAATAAATTAACTGTTAAGGAGGTTGCAGGAGGAATTCTCATATTGGGTGAGAGTAAGATGACCCTTAAAGATTCTCTTGTTCTATATCCTCTCCAAAATCACACAGCCAGTTAGAGGAAGAATCCACGTCTCTTAATCACATTTAATCTAGTGATAATGTTCAGACTGCTAGAATACATAAGGGAGAAAAGTCATATGCTATGACCAAGAATTACTAACACTAATTAAAAATCTTACATTCCTAAGAAGTATTTATTGCCTTGGATAAATAAAATGTATAATAAAATATACATTTTAGTAAAGTCTTTTGCTAAAACTGTTCTTTTAAATGTTTCCTGTCAATAATCAGATTATTGACGAATCTGAAAATTATTCTCTTATCAGATTTTGACCACTTTATTACATTTGGCACTGGTTTACCTTTTTTTATTTTTAAAACGACTTATTTTTTAGCCTCTGAAAAACTGTATTTTCAGGACATTCTCCTACTTCTCTTATTCCACTGTCTCTACATTGTCTTTTAAATATTTCATACTTTACTAAAATGTAGGCTTTTCCCTAAACTCTGCTGTGTTCTTTTAGTGTATTTGTAACTTATTGTGTCTAATCAATAGTGTTTACGTATAAGCCTTTAACTACAGGTTCTATTTTGAATTCCCAGTTATATTTACAGATGGAGTTCTTTCTCCCACATGTATCTACCATATCCCAAATAATTGCTGTTATATTCCCACCAATGTGCTCCCTCTGTAAAAAACAGAATTCATTCATTTAACTAATTCACTTTTCCATTATTATTATTATTGAGCAAGCAGAAGGTGAATAGTAATCGCTGTAATTGGTCCTAGTTTTGAAAAATAAAGGGGGTAATAGATGATGTCCCTTTTAGCAGCTTGTAAAAGGTAAGAGAATTTCGATCATTAAGAATACATTGAAAGTGATCACATGGTTTTTGTTTTTCATTATGTTTATGTGATGTATCACATTTATTGACTTGTGTATGCCAAAGCATTCCTGCATCCTTGTTATGAAACCCACTTGATGGTGATGTATTATCTTTTTGATATGCTGTTGGATTCTGTTGGCTAGTATTTTCTTGAGGATTTTTGCGTCTATGTTCATCAGGGATATTGATTTGTAGTTTCTTTTTTTAGTTATGTCCTTTCCTGGTTTTGGTATTAGGGTGATACTGGCTTCAGAGAACGATTTAGGGAGAATTCCCTTTATCTTTTGGAAGAGTTTCAGTAGGATTAGTACACATTCTTTTTTGAATGTGTGATAGAATTCAGCAGTGAATACATCTGATCCTAGACTTTTTTTGTTGGCATTTTTTTTTATTACTGATTCAATCTTGCTGCTCGTTATTGGTTCGTTCATGGTTTCTATTCCTGACTTAATCTACGAGGGTTGTACATTTTCAGGAATGTATCCATGTGCTTGAGAATTTCTTTTTTTTTTTTTTTTTTGAGACAGAGTCTTGCTCTGTTGCTCAGGTTGCAGTGTGATCTTGGCTTAAAGTAACCTCTGCCTCCTGGGTTCCAGCGATTCTCTTGACTTAGTCTTTGGAGTAGCTGATATTATAGGTGCCTACTACCATACCTGGCTAATTTTTATATTCTTACTAGAGATGAGGGTTTCCTCATGTTGGCCAGGCTGGTCTCAAACTCCTGACGTCAAGTGATCCACCCGGCTTAACCTCTGAAAGTGCTGGAATTACAGGTATGAGCCACCATGCGTGGCCAAGATTTTGTACTTCGTGCATGTAAAGTCTGTGTTCATGGTGGACTTGAATGATCTTTTGTATTTCTGTGGCATTGGTTGTAATCTCTCCAGTTTCATTTCTAATTGAGCTTATTTGGATCTTCTCTCTTCTTTTCTTGGTTAATCTCAGTCTATCAATTTTGTTCATCTTTTCAAAGAACTCATTTTTTGTTTCATTTGTCTTTTGTATTTGTTTCAATTTCATTTAGTTCTGATCTGATTTTTGTTATTTCATTTCATATGCTCAGTTTAAGTTTAGTTTGTTCTTGTTTCTCTACAAGGAAAACTATAAAGCACTGGTGAAAGAAATCATAAATGACACAAAAAAATGGAAACATATACCACGCTTATGGGTGGGTGGAATCATATTGTGAAAATGCTCATACTGCTTAAAGCGACTATAGATTCAATGCAATTCCCATCAATATATCATAATCATTCTTCATAGAACTAAAAAAAATCTAAAATTCCTATGGAACCAAAAAAAGAGCCTACAGAGCCAAAGCAATACTATGAAAAAAAAAAAAATAATCAGAAGGCATCACATTACCTGACTTCAAATTAAATGAGAAGGCTATATTTATCAAAACAGCATAGTACTGGTATAAAAATAGGCATATAGACCAATGAAACAGAATAGAAAACCCAGAAATAAAGCCAAGTATTACAGCAAACTAATCTTTGACAAAGCATACAAAAACATAAATTGAGAAAAAACCATTCTATTCAATAAATTATGCTGAGAAAACTAACAAGCCACATGTAGAAAAATGAAACTAGATCCTCATCTCTCACCTTATACAAAAATCAACTCAAGATAGATCTAAGACTTAAATCTAAGACAAGAAACTATAAAGATTCTAGAAGATAACATCAGAAAAATCCCTTTTAGATATTGGCCTAGGCAAATAACTTATGACTAAGACCCCAAAAGCAAATGCAACAAAATGTAAATAAGTAAATAAAACCTAATTAAACTAAAAAGTTTCTGCATGGCAAAAGAAATAATCAGCAGAATAAACAGACAACCTACAGAGTGGGAGAAAATGCAAACTATACACCCAACAAAGAACTAATATCCAGAATCTACAAGGAACTCAAACAAATCCCAAGAAAAAACAAATAAACCTATCAAAAAGTGGACAAAGAACATGAATAGACAATTCTGAAAAGAAGATACACAAAGAGCCAACAAATATTTTTAAAAGTTCAGTATCACAATTATTAGAGAAATGTAAATTAAAACCACAATGAGATATCACCTTATTCCTGTCAGGAAAGCTACAATTAAAAAAAAAAAATAGATGTTAGCATGAAAGTAGTGAAAAGAGAACACTTACAATGAGGGTGGAAATGTAAACTAGTACAAACACTATAGAAAACAGTATGGAGCTTCCTTAAAGAGCTAAAAGTAGAACTTTCATTCAGTTCAGCAATCCTACTACTGAGTATCTATCTAAAGGAAAAGAAGTAATTATGTGTAAAAGACACATGCACATTCATGTTTATAGCAGTACAAAGATATGGAACCAATGTAAGTGCTCATCAACAAATCAGTGGACAAAGAAGATGTTATACACTATAGATACTACTCAGCCATAAAAGAAAGGGAATAATATATTTCTCGGCAACATGGATGGAGCTGGATGCCATTATTCTAAGCCAAGTAACTCAGGAATAAAAGAACAAGTATTTTATGTTCTCACGTACACATGGAAGCTAAGCTATGATGATACAAAGGCATAAGAATTATAGAATGGGCTTTGGAGATTCAGACGAAAGGTTCAGAGTGGGGTGAGCAATAAAAGACTACACATTGGGTATAGTGTACACTGCTCAGGTGATGGGTGCACTACAAATCTCAGAAATCACCACTAAAGAAATTATCCATATAACCAAAAACCACCTGTACCACCAATAACATTGAAATTAAAATATTGTTAAAAAGAATACACTGGAATTTCATAGGAGTTTTGGGTAAAGATAAAGCAGAAGGAGCTGCATAAGGAAAGATGATAGACCCCAAAGGGACACAATAAATTCAATGAATGTGAGAAATTCTCTACCATTGGATTATAAAAGATATACGGCTGAGTGGCAAGAGATAAGCCTAGAAAAGAGGACTGTTCCTCCCCTCAGAAATATAAATTCACTTTAAACTTACTCTTCTTGAGCATTTACCTTCCTTCCATTCTCACTGTTAGAATATCATGTTTATTTAACACAAGTGATTTTCTGTCACCGGTCTTTTCCACTGAACTTCCATAAATGCTACTTTTGCAAACTTCTCTCTTACTCATATATACCAACATGCCAAGTTTATGTATCCCAGCTTAGTTCCAATCAGGTTGATTCAAACCTCCATTTTTATCCTATATTCTAAACATGTGAAAGACCTCTTATTACAGGAACATACTGTGTTATTTCTATTTTATGCATTAGATGCTTTTATTTTCCTTATCTGAAATGGATTTTTTTTCTTCTGCCAAACCAAGACCCATGTCTCATTATAAGGACTGGCTAAAGCCCCACAACTTTTGTGACATCTTTTTGATATCTTGTAGGTATCTTATCATTTGATAAAAGAAAATTGGGGAAATCCATCCTACTTATAGTTTAGACTTATCTATTCTAGAAAAATGTCTAAATTGAAGTTGTAAGTTTAAGTAGAGCAAATTAGGATAATTTAGCAAGCTGATAGCTGAGCATTTCCTCCTCTTGCCTTCAAAGTCTTTTAATTATAACTGCTAACCAAATTCTAAGAAAGACACAAGCTGTTCTGAATATGGAAAAGCTATTACATAGGTAATATGAGCCAAGAAGATGTCTGAAATACTTTATTTTTATATAACATTTCCCTCTGAAAAATGTATTTTTTGATTGATTCATCAATTTGACTAACTAGTTAATCATATAGACAAAGATTGTTTGGGTACCTCCTGTGAGCCAGGTCTAGCAAAAGCAAATAGTCTACAGACGCTAACTTCAAAGAGATTACAGACAGTGGATGGAGTGACAACTGAATACTTTATGATAATATAAAAGAACAGGTTCTAAGGTAAATGTTTGCAGAACACCAACTAGAAAGGGAGCAACTTGCTCAGGAAAGCCTTCCAAAAGGCAGGAGGCCTATAAAGAGTCCTGAAGGATAAATGGGTGTACAGACAAACATGAGCAAATGATAAAAAATGAATCATGAAGTGCACTGAGCATTATATGTTCAGTATTTTTATGAATATTCTGGAAACTTTAATATAGAATGGGAATAAAAATGACATATACAAAGACAAAAATACAGGACCTCAAACAAAAGCCCTTCAGATCCCCATGAAGAATTTACAGTGCATTGGGTCAGAAACAATCCTTACAAAATGAATTTAGCTTTGGAAACTGCAGCCAATTAAAAGCCAGCAAATTGTAAGAGGGCTGTGTTGCTTGGGGCAGGAGTTATACCAACAGAAAAGATAAAAATGCATAAAATGGATAACTGGAGCTAAGAAGAAAAACAGTCAAGGGTTTTTAGTGAAGAAAGTGAAAATTTCCCCATTTCAGTAGGCTTTCAGTAAATAGTCTGTTCATTCATTTATGCAACAAAAACAAGGACTAAAGAAATGACAGAGTGCCTATTCGATATGAAAGATTATATTAAATAAAGGACATGTAAAGTAAAAACATAATGTAATGAGATAACAGATAATTTAGTAGAAACAATGTGCTAAGTACTGCGATCAAAATATGGGTCAAGTCTCTTAGGAGCTCAGATGAGATAATGATGATTTCTTCAGTTGGGGGCTACATCACAGAGAAGGTAATTGGGAACTAGAAATTGAGTGATATTAATAGAAAAAAAGGCAAAAACCATTCTAGAAAGAGAGAAAGACTAATCA
Organism: Plecturocebus donacophilus; assembly: GCA_004027715.1. NCBI lineage: Eukaryota > Metazoa > Chordata > Mammalia > Primates > Pitheciidae > Plecturocebus > Plecturocebus donacophilus. The sequence continues at coordinate 32,618 of PVKP010004058.1, forward strand.
CAAAGCAGAAAGAATAAGCATTCATAAATATCATTAAAATACATGGAATGTTTGAAGAATGGCAAGGTAGCCTTGTGTAGTTATCCCCTTGTGATGTATAGTACCTTATAAAATGCCTTAAACCATTTTGGAACAGAGTATAGCCAATGGACCAGCTAGTTAAATGTCTACAAGTGTGCTAGTAGAGGATGCAGGTATGAGGGTAGGCTGATCTTACACCAGTAGCTACTTAGTCATATAGATCAAGTGTCAAGGCCAATTTTAGTGTTCAGAAAATAATATCAAACTAAGAATCAGGAAACCCTAGTTCCTTTTTTTCCTAGGGTGTCCATCAATCCCAGTTTGCCTGAAATGTGGGTGTTCAGTGCGAAAACTGACATAATCCTGGGCAAACTAGGACAGTTGGTTATTTCAATTCTACCATTAACTTTCTGTACTTAAACACTAATGAAAATGGACCAGAGAGAATGTATGCCGTCCATGTATAGATGATGACTTTTAGCTCATAAAGCTAACCTACTGCCTAGCAGATCTTGGTAATTCTGACAACGAGACAAATGAAAGATTTTATCTTAAACTTGGGCCAGTTGCTCGACATCTCTGGGGTTCACTCTTTTTGTGTTTATTTGTTTTAACTATAATCAAGGTAATTAAAAGAATTTTTCTATAGAAATTCGTCCAGGCCTGTGATAAGTTATTTATAAGATTGGCTGCAGATATCCCTTTCTGTATAGCCAGTCTCTCTTCCAAAGTCACTTTGCAGTTTTTCCCCTTGTCTTTCCCACCCTTCAATCTGGACCTGTTCTGCGACATGTTTTGACCAGTAGAATGCAACAGGAGTGACGCTGACCCAGCCCTGAGGCTAGGCTTTAAGAAACCCTGAAGATTTCCACTCATTCTCCTGAAACTCTGCTCGTCACCAGGTGAACAAGTCTGGCAAATCTGCTTGAAAACGATGAAATTTGTGGACAACTGTTGTGCGGAACAGATGTGACAGATGTGATGAAGGATATGGGAGGTACCAGTCAGTCAAGGTCAGCCTAACTGCTGACTCAACCTGCAGCTGACTGCAGATAAACGAGAAGCCCAGGAGAATAACTACTTTGCTGGCCCAAAGAGCTACTGGGTAATAACATTAGAAACCACTCAATTTTGGCATGCTGCATTACACAGCAACAAATAAATCTAAAAGATAATTTATACATTCAAGGTAAAGGGGGTACACTAATCTATTCCAAAATGAATAATATTATTGCAAGGACAGTTGTAAGGACAAGGGTTGGAACTAACATTTCTTAACAGAGTAAATCTAAAATACAGTCAAATGAAACACAACACAAAAACCTGTTGGGAACATGAAAATCTTAGTCAAAAGAAGACTTTCTAACTGTTGAAAATATCATATCCTTGAAATCTTAATATTATTCATATTTTGTTATGTACTGCAAGTCAGGGTAATGATAGATATTTAAACCTTTATAATGCAAGTATATCACTACTTCCTTATCTCTGAATACAACAAAAGATGAATAATTTTGTATTTGCTTTATAGTCTGATGTATCTGCTTTAGAGTCACATATTTTTTGCTCATAAATAGCCATAATTCATGCTGAGATGTCCCTGGGTAATTGAACACAAGCTTTACAATCCTGCAGTAGTCTTTCTGTACTTAAACACTAATGAAAATGGACCAGAGAGAATGTATGCCGTCCATGTATAGATGATGGCTTTTAGCTCATAAAGCTAACCTATTGCCTAGCTGGTCTTGGTAATTCTGACAATGAGACAAATGAAAGATTTTTTTCTTAAAAAAATACTCCCCAATGAAATTTATTTTACTATGTTTAATTTTGTCCTTTAATATCCACTCACAATTTCAACTGATCTGCTATTGAAAGGAAATACACTGGAATAACAGAGTATATAGTTTTGCCTCCAATACACAATGTGCATTGTCTCATTCCATTAAAAATGAATAGCTGTTTTTAATAACATCGTGTGACAATGCACGAATTTCTTAGTCCCTAAAAATTTGAGTAACACATTTATTATTTCTAGAGAACCTTTTATCTCAAGATTTTGAAATGATTCCCAAATGAATGTTAAATCCAGACATCTTTCATTCCTATACTCTATTCTTCCTTTTGATCTCAGTAGAGTCAAAATTTGATTTATCTCATCACATTATTCATTTTCCTGTCATTCAAGTTTTTTATGCTTTCTTTCCATTTCAGTCAATTGCCAGGAGTAACTTCTTTTATTCTGTACAAGTTTTTTGTTTTTTTCACTTTCACTAACATTCCTTCACATAGACATAATGACACTTTGTATCCAGAAAACCTATTCTTTTTAAAAATCTAACCTCTTTTATTCTCATGGAAAATAAACCTGATTCTCATTATACAGGGGACTGTGACATTCTGGAAAAGACACTTGGCTGAGTATTAGGAGAGGCAGGTTCATGAATTTGAGCAAATCATTTTACCATTCTCATCCTCAGTTTTATTATCTGTAAAATGAGGAAGCTGGACTGAATGACATCTAAGAATCCTCCCACCTTAAATAAAAGCTGCTCTCTCAATATTAGGCACTAAAGGAACAGTAATATATTAGGATTATAAAGGTATTTTCTGCTCCAGAATCACTGAGGAAAAAGTAAATTTCTATAATATCTCAATGGTTAATGGAAAATATTTCATCAGCTATTTTTCAGTTAGAATTTTGTTGATCCTCATTTCCTTAAAGAACACAGTGTGGTTTTACAAAACGAAGAGAAAAGTCTTGGGGAACACAGGTTTCTCTGCTACGGGGGCAGGTTGAAAATTCTGTTATTCCCCAGCCACTGGGTTTATATTAGCAGCTAAAAAAAGCTTTTTCTATCCACTGTGCAGTTTCTGATTTGCCTTTAAATGTACATATGATGTAAATTCATTTTTTCCTTTCTTTCTCTCTGTGGCTGGGAAAGTTATATGGCGAGTCACAGGGAATTACTGATCTTCCAGAACAAAAGTTTTAGAGCAGACTAATATGCTGATAGAAAATGACATTCCAGGTAGACTGCTCTCCATGGGTAGAATATGCAGGCTGCATTTTAGTATAGATGTACTTGGAAACTGAATATAAGTCTATAGGATGAGACTGTTTGAGAATGATGAGGTATTCATAATTTGTAAGTTTTGGTGGCCAATAAGGCCTAGGCAGTCAAGAGGGCCATCATTTCAAACCCGGATGGCTAGGAGAATGGTAGCAACAGTGATGGAACTCCCAGGTGGGAGGGAGATCAGGTTTCAGGGGATGATGTGAAGTAGATATTTACACACTAGCCAAGGGTGAAAGCTTCAAATGAAGGGATTTCGCAGAATACAGGTATATATCAGTGAATCTCAGAACAATGGGTCTTTAACATGAGCCATGTGCTCTATTTAACATATTTAAAGCATGATCTCTTTTCATTATTGCAAACAATGAAACAGGTATCCTTATCCCCACCTTCGTATAAATGTGGGAAATAAAGCACAGAAAGATTAAATAATGTACCTGGGACTACACATCAAGCAAACGGTCTAGCAATAGTTCTGGCTACACAATTTGTGGGACCCAGTGAAAAATAAAACATGGGGTTCCCTATTTAAAAATTATTAGGAATTTCAATTTGGTGACAGTAAAACACTGCAGCAAGCAAAGGGTCCTTCTAACTATAATGCTTTGTCTAACTGCACAAGTGGCCTGACCATGGTATCAGCCGTGTCTACCAATAATTAATCCCAATTCTGCTCGTAACTGTTATTCTTGACCTCCAGCACTTATCATGGTTTATTTGCTGTTGAGTGGGGAGTTGAACAGCTTTGATAGATGTTTAAAACACTTATTATAACCGGAGACAAAATACTGACAACAGCTCTTTGCTAAAAAAAATGGAGACATATTATCTATTGGAATGCTTAAATAAATCACCAAAGGCACACATGGAGATAAAAACCGACTGAGATAAGTATTTTCCGTAATTGTTTTCTCTCCCAGCTTAAGAAACCAGCAGAAACAAGCCTTACATGTAAATCTTGCATGAGACTAAACTTGAGACTAAATTACTCATTGGGGAAATGTGCTAAAAGTACCATCACATTTGTCAAAGTTTATTTCAAACAATATCTTGCTCTAGGATATTCAGATAGAGCCATTTGACTAAGATCAATTTTTATAGAGAGACAAATTCCTAACTATACAGAATGAACCCACACACGTTATCCATGTATTTGCATAGACGGCATGGACTTGACCCATGATGTGTACTGTGTTGTCTGCGGTCACATATATCTAGACATCAGAATCTAAGCATGAATAAGCACTAGGTGGTTTCAAACACATCATGAATTTTTAATAAATAAAGAACAATTATAATAAGACTTCTAGTTAGTTCCTTCCACTCAAAAACATAGTTGTTTCTTCCACTTAAAAACATAGTAATTTTTAATAAACAAATAACAATTATAACAAGTAAGTTTCTTCCACTCAAAAACATAGTCTATGTTTTTCGTGGAAACTCAAAAACATAGTCTAGGTTTTTCATGGAAACTCTGTGTAAACGAAGATAGTTTGCAATTTCAGAAAAAACAAATTGGTAGTATATATTTATCCTGTAAGTTGGAATCTAGTTTTTTATTTCATATTCTCTAGGCTTATTAGTTCTTCGACAGACTGACAAGGCACTGCTGCAGAATGGTCAAACGTGGAATAGCTGCACAACCTCTTTTTGCTGGATATTGTAACCATGAGAACGTGTAAAAATGGAGGGAAAAAAGGCCTTAGCAATCTGCACTACAATCAACTTCATTTTGAAATCATGTAAATTAAGATATTAGACCTTTTGTTGAATAAAATATTTTTATTGATTGAACCTCTATCTTAAAAAAAAAATGGAATGTTGTCATCGATTAAGCAAAGTAGAGAAATCATGCTACGATGGGGTTGCTATCCTAAAATAGTTCCCTGGAGCAGAAGTGCTTTATATTTGCTTAGCTTAACTAATTTTTAAATATATTTGCCAAAAGGGTTTTTAATTAATATTAGTTTCCATGTGAAGTCTTGACTTACACTATTGTCTCTATTTATGCAAGGTGAGCAATAAATTCTCATAAAATGATGCATTGTCTTTCATCAAAAAAGCATAAGATGGAAAAATGATGAAGATTTTTTTTCTCCTTTAATTTCCTTCCTTCCTTCCTTCTCTCCTTCCCTCCCTCCTTCCCTTCCTTCTTTCTTCCCTCCCTTCCTTCCTTCTTCTCTCACTCCCTCCCTCCCTCCTTCTTTCCCTGTCTCTCTCTTTCCTTTTTTCCTTGTGGTCTGCTTTCCTTCCCTCATTTATTTCCGCCTCCTTTTCTTCTTTCTTTCCACCCTCCCCTCCCACCCCATCTCTCTTTAGAGAGGCTGGCAGTGAAGAATATCAATTAGAAGAGAGGTACACAGAACCCAGAAAATTAAATTGCCCCTCCACAACACATATCAGGACTTTACTCCAGTGATTAGGAAACTATTATTTAAACATTTGATAACATTAAAGTCCTACAAGGTTTAAAAGTAGATTGACTCTTTAAAAATCAAGGATGGTAAGAAAATGATCAGAGATTTTAAAATGTCACTTTAAATGATTATTTATGCAGCCAATGTGAGAGGCAGACAGAGTGGATTAAAGTCATGTGCTCAGTATGATGCCTAGTAGAATATGAGTATTTATCCAGTTGGAGGCAAGGGGAGGAGCAAGATACACAATGAGATGAATGAGACCACAGCTGTTAAAATTTCTGCATTTGCCAGCTCCAGGGCAACTGCTCAGTTCAGTCCCCTAAGACCTGGCTCCCATGGTGCTTTTTAATTTTTATTTTAACCCAGGAGATTACTTTCACATTGTCAGATGTAACAATTCAATTAACCACTATTATTAAATAAAGCCTAAATATGTCTGATTTCAGGTAAACAAAAGGGCCTGACACAAGTTATGAATAACCTGCATAATTTGAGTTAAGTGGTACAAATCTGGAGAGTGAAACTTTCTCCAATTCACTCTGAAGGGTAATATTAATCCTGAACAGCTGTGTTTGCTCCTCTGCCTGCTCATGAGAGTTACCTGGGCACTAGTAAAACTTCTAGATCACAGGGATCCACCCAGATCTGCTGCATCAGAATTTCCAGGGAAAGGGTCCTCAGTGTCTGTATTTCTAACAAAATCCATGTGTAATTCTTGTGACTGAGCCACTTTGGCAAAAACTGTTGAGCAGTCATTATGAGGTCATGATTGTGGCCCTGGACTCCAGACAGGTTGTGCAGACAGTAGAAAGAATTAAAAGTCCCGCCTTGCTTCATTATATATATTTTCAAAAAGTCATCAATTATATAAAGGTGTGCAGTTGAAAACTCGCATCTTTATTCAGGCACAGTGGCTCATACCTACAATCCCAGAACTTTGTGAGGCTGAAGTGAGAGAACCGCTTGAGGCCAGGAATTTGAGACATGTTTGAGATGCATAGCCAGATCTCTATAAAAAAATAAAAACTTAGCTGGGCATGATGACACACATCTGTAGTCCCTGCTACTCAGGAGGCTGAGGATGGGGAATTGATGGAGCCAGGAATTCCAGATTACAATGCACCACGATCATGACACTGCACTCCAGCCTGGGTGACAGAACAAGACTCTGTCTCAGAAAAAAAGTGCAAGTGCACCTTTCAGAAGTGATCAACAAACACTAGCTGTCATATAGAAAGCACTCGAGAGAACACAGGGCTGCTCACAGCTGGGTCTTAACTGTGAGGCCTGAACTGGCAGAAGGAAATGACCATTCCTGTTGTCTTTGAGTAAACGCTGCACTGTTGCAAGACGTGTGTGGCTGATAAGGGACCCTACTCAACGTTGGTCATTGAGAGAGGAGGCAGATATTGTATATTGTTGCTGAAGGGGCTCATGTACATATAAATGATCCATGAAATGAAGAAAGAGGATGGGTCTTAGCTTTTTCTTCAAGAACCCAGGGTGAGTAGGGATCTGAGAAACTCAGAAATACTGCCATTTACAGCCTCTATGTTAAAGAGCACATCTTGTTTCAGTGTCGTTGTAAGCATCAAGACCTCAACCAACTCAAAGAGAAAAGAAGTCGGAAATCAGCACTTTAAACCCAGGTGCACAGGTGCAAGCATACTGCACCCCACCTCCTCCTCCCAGCACACATATATACGCAAAGAGGACAATCACATAAAATTTTAAGCATTGATCTCAGTATGGGGGAAGAACATAGTCTTATTCCACAAACGATTTATACAGATCTAACAGCTTTAATGTGGTGTGCCACCTCTAAATTTTTAAAACAATTTTATAATAGTGTTTAAAACCAGACAGGGACAGTTTGGAGAGCAAAGCTATATCAAAGGGTTTAGTTAAAGTGATTTACTTGTGGGTTTTAAACAGCATTAAGTGGTTTGCGAAAAGTGTTCTGATTTGTGCTTAATACGGATGGTGCTTAAAAGTCTGGGCATTGGAAAGGTACACCCCTGGAGACACATTCACCAGGAAAATGCAGGCCTTAAATACAGCTGGGTGTTTGCTTCCAAGACTGCTTTTTCTCAATATTAGCATTTAAACCACCCACAAAGGCTTCGCAGATGCTTCACTGGGTAAATGAAGTAAAGATGAGAAAACTTACATCCCACTGCTGTTTCTTTTCAATTTAGGGACAGTTCTAAAAATTCAGTTGACCAGAGAATCAGAATTTAAACAAGTAGAAAAGAAGCTATCTTGAAAATCCAACTCAGCTTAGTTAATATTCTTAAATAAACAAACGGAATTGACCCGACCTCTGCTTACAACCTTCTGATTCAATTTTCATGCTATTTTAACCATATGAGAAGCTCAAATCTTTATCTGAGTAATATGAGAGCCGTCATAATACAACTTTTGTTACTATAACATCTTTTTCCAAAGAAATTTAGAGTAGTATATAATCCCATCTCCTCCAATTCTCATAATATCCTCATAATTTAGCTTGAGCTATTACCATCTACACATACCTTTGGAAAGCTGAGTCATGGACACATATAAGGTAAAAACTGCGGAAGATCTGGGTAGATGTTTTAGTCCAAAAAATTTATTTAAAACATATTTTTTTTTGGCTTTTACAATGTGCAGAGGGTCATTCTAGGCTCTGGGGTTACTGAATAAAAAGCAAACAAGGCCCTTAATTCTATTCTAGTTAGATGGATAAAAAAAAAAAAAATGAGTAAATAGGCTGGGCCGGGTGACTCATGCCTGTAATCCCAGCAATTTGGGAGGCTGAGGTCAGGGCATCACAAGGTCAGGAGTTCGAGACCAGCCTGGCCAACATGTTGAAACCCCATCTCTACTAAAAATGCAAAAAACAAAAAGAAAAACAGCTGGGTGTGATGGTGGTTGCCAGTAATCTCAGCTACTTGGGAGGCTGAGGCTGGAGAATGCTTTGAACCCGGGAGGTGAAGGTTGCAGTGAGCTGAGATTGTGCCATTGTACTCCTGTCTGGATGCCAGGGTGAGACTCCATCTCAAAAACAAAGTAAATGAAAAAAGAAACCAATGAGAACAATGCAGAGTATGAAGAGTAACTGCAAGAACACCAAATGAAGTATGTGAGAGAAGTAACAAGGACAGGGGTAAAATTTTCATACAGGGGGTCAGGAATGCCTCTGAGAAGGTAACATTTGACCTGAGACCTAGATATTTGGGAGACCCAACAGCACTTCACGCTGAGGAGATAAGTGGTGCCTTGCCCTGCAGCGGGAATAAGACTACTGCATGTACAGAACCGGGGCAGTAATAATGGGGCTGGACTTCCATGAGCATCAGCGGGGGAATGGGATAAAAAGAAAGACAAAGGCAACACTTAGCTCCTACCGAGTCTCATGTGTTGGAGCAGGGGATTTTAAGTGTATTCCAAATAATGTGGAAGCCACTGGAGAGTTTCAAAAAGTAAACCGACATGATTCAAGTTATTTTTTAAAAGTAAAACTCTGACTGCTGGATGGGAATGCTGTACAGAGCAAGGCTGGATAAACAGAGCCCAGTCCTTAGGCTATTAGAGGGGATAGGGTAGAAAAAATGTAAAATGGTGTGTATTATGTGGGTTGCTAGAGAGAGAAAACAACTTGGAGCAGTTCAAATGATTTTATTTCTGTGGTATAAAGCGATTAAGAATTAGCAGTGCACGAAACATAAATCAATAATAGATATTAAAGAAAAATATAAGTGAACTCTCCACCACGTAAGGACACAGTGAAATGACACTCTCTTCAAACCAGAGAGTGAGCCCTCACCTCACACTAAATCTCCTGGAGCCTTCATCTGGGACTTCCTAACCCCCAGACAATGAGAATTACATTTCTGTTGTGAAAGAAAGAAGGGAGGGAGGAAAGAAAATAAAGAGAGAAAGAAAAAGAAAAAAGAAAAGAAAGAGAGGAAAGGAAGGAAGGAAGGGAAAGAAAGAAAGAAAGAACAAAAGAGAGAGAGGAAAAGAGAGAGAAAAGAAAGAGAGAGAAAAGAAAGAAAAAGAAAGAAAGAAAGAGAAATGGAAAGAAGGAAGAAACAGAAGGAAGGATGGACAGAAGAAAGGAAGGAAGGAAGGAGAAAAGAATAAATGGATCAGGCTTCACTTCTGTTTTTAAAAATAAATTTCAAAGATGAAATATAAAAGTCCATTTTCCTTGAGCAGGTGAGAATAGCCCTTGGCCTACATGAACATGACCACCATTTCTGTCTTTAATGGTACTTACAGGAAGAACAGGTGCTATTTGCCAGCCCTCTCCTTAAGACCACATGCCAAATCTCAAAGTTTCCCCAAAATCTTCTGACTTACTTATTCTCAAAGTGTGAAAATTAAGGCTCATAAATACAGTTAGGCAAATTCACTATATGAGATACAGTATTTCTTTATTAAGTGCTCAAAAGCATAGACTAGGGACAGAATTCCTAAATGTGATGTCTGCTACCACTGCTTACTAACGGTGTAACTGTCAAATTGTTTCACATTTCGGTGGCTCAGTGTCTTTGTCTGTGAAATGAGAATGATTCAAAAATCAATTTTGTGAGATTAAATAAGCTAACGTGCAATCCTTTCACACTTCCTTGTTGTATTGTAACTTGCAATAAACATTATTATTATTATCATTCAAATCACACAAATAGTAAACAGTGATATTCATTTCTCTTTAGTTGTTTTTCATTGTTGTATTTTTTTTTCTTTTTTTGAGATGGAGTCTCATTCTGTCACCTAGGCTGGAGTGCAATGGTGTGCTCTCAGATCACTGAAACCTCCACCTCCCAGGTTCAAGGGATTCTCTCGCCTCATCCTCCCAAGTAGCTGGGACTATAGGTGTGTGCTATAACACCTGGCTAATTTTTGTATTTTCAGTAGAGACAGGGTTTCACTATGTTGGCCAGGCTGGTCTCAATCTCCTGACCTTGTGATCCGCCCATCTCAGCCTCCCAAAATGCTAGGATTACTGACATGAGCCACCGCGCCAGGCGGTATTTTTTATTTTTGATAATTATTATATCAACAAATATTCACTACAATTTTGAAAACGGAATCTAACCAAACATCTTGTAATAGACAAATCATTTTTTCAGGTTTATTTATTTATCAGTAAGTATCATGAAATGGGAGGCCAAAGATTACCTAACTAGTGTTTCAATTCATTCACGTGTGTGTGTTTCAGCAAATTCTACATACATATAGGTATATACATCTATACACACACATCTATACACATATACATACATATACACCACACTCATAGCTCACAACCCACGGAAAAATATCTTTAAAGGAAATAACATCTGTTAATACAACCTGGCACGCAGAGGTATTTAGTTATTATTGGTTGTCTCAATCCAGGAAAACTGCCAGTGCGCACAGCAATGCAGGGAACACAAAGGGTCTGAACTGCTATGGGAAAAATCCCAAACCCAAGCCATTTGTTGTCTCTGTCATTGCTTTGTACAGAATCTAAAGAAGTAGCGTCTCTCAAAAAGCCTCTGACAGGATGGTACTTAAAATGTTCCTCTGGCATCAATAAAGAAAGAGGGAAGAAGTAAATATCTTATAAAATATGAGGGTCTTGGGGATAGTATTGTTTGGGAAAAGTTATCATTCACGGACAAATTCAACTGTATAACTAAATATAGACTTGAAAATTAGAAGGCTACTATATCCTAGAAATATGCTATTTGTCAATCCCTGAACAATCCCAAGTCCTCTGATTCAGAACTAACCTTTTTGATGCTAATGTAAATGATTTTCTCATTCTTTGTGTTTTGGTGTATAGAAATGCAAATTCGTTTTTATTTTGTATTTAGAAACCTAATTAAGCTCTAAAAACAATTCAAATATGTTTTTTTCTGTTGATTATTTTGGGCTTTCTTTCCCAATTCTCATACTTGTTTTTGTCTTTCTGTACTAAGACTTAAAGTCAGGAACCTAAAATTCATCAGTTCCATGTTTATTTAATTATTTATCTTTTAAAGATAACTTTAGAAGTTCAGAAAGTTTATTTTCTCATTTTAGATACTAAGATATTTTTAAAAATCATAAATCGATGTCGTATGTTATCAAAGGCTTTGAGATGACCTCATGATTTGAATTTTTATGTACTAAATTAATTGGTGCTCTTACATTGAACCAAATTGGTTTCCTATGTGTAACTCAGCTTATTTATGTAGCTTTTTTTAGATATTATTATATTCTATTTATAAATGATTTGATATAAAATATTTTTCTTTAATAAAGATCATTACATCTTTAATGGGAAACAATTAAAATTTCATATAAACAGTCCAGTAATAAATTTTATGATTTTTCAGATTATATAATTTTTCCTTAAAATTGGTACATATTGTCATTATGCTTTCCAAACTGTATCTTGATTTAGATTTGACTTATAAGTAGACCCCAGAAGAGCCGCTATAGAGTATCCAGATATAAGTTCAGCAGCGCTTCCTTCTACTTCTCTAATTATGCTTCTTAACAACTCCTGCTTCATCTGGGTACAGCATGTGATGCTGAGGTTTGAGGTATGGATGATTCCATCACCTAGGTGCTGAGTATACATACATAATAGTTTTTCCACACTTAGTCCCCACCACTCCCCACTCAATTCCCCCACAGTAGTTCCCAGTTTCTATTGTTTCTATCTTTATATCCTTAAGTATCCAAACTTTAGCTGACACTTACAAGTGGGAATACCTGGTATTTGGTTTTCTGTTCCTGCATTAACTTGACTAAGATAACAGCTTCCAGCTACATACATGTTGCAGCAAAGAACGATTTCACTTTTTGTGGCTGTGTAATATTACATAGTGTATATTTACCACATTTTCTAATCTAATCTATCATTGATGGGCATCTAGGTTGATTCCATTTGTTTGCTGTTATAAATAGTGCTGTGATAAGCATGTGAGGTCATGTGTCTTTTTAGTAGAATGATTTAATTTTTGTCTATATATCCAGTAATGGGGTTAATGGGTCAAATGGTCCTCGGTAGTTCTCTTTGAAGTTCTTGAAAAATCTCCAAACTACCTTCCTCAGTGGGTAAATGAATTTACATTCCCACTAAGACTGTATAAGCACTCCCTTTTCTCCATAGCCTTACCAGCAACTGTCGTTTTTTGAGTTTTTAGTAGTTACCATTCTGACTGGTATAAAACTGTATGTCACTGTGGTTTTGATTTGCATTTCTCTGATGATTAGTAATGTGGAACATTTTTTCATATGTTCGTTGGACACTTGTATGTCTTCTTTTGAGAAGTGTCTGTTCATGTATTTTTACACTCCTGATGGGGTTATTTTGTTGTTGCTTGTTCAATTGTTTAATGTCCTTATAGACTGTGGATATTAGACCTTTGTTAGATGCATAGTTTGCTAATATTTTCTCCCATTCTATAGACTGTCTGTTTACTCTGTTGGTAATTTCTTTTACTGTGAGAAGCTCTGTAGTTTCATTAGGTCCCAGTTGTCAATATTTGTGTTTGTTGAGATTGTTTTTGAGGACTTAACCATATATTCTTTCCATTCCCAATGTCCAGAATGGCATTTCCTAGGTTTTCTTGTAGAGTTCTCATAGTTTGAGGTCTTACATTTTAATTCTTAATCCATCTTGAGTTAGTTTTTATATATGATGAAAGGTAGGGGTCCAGTTTCATTCTTCTGCTTATGGCTAACCAACTATCCCTAGCAGCATTTTTTGAATAGGGAGTCATTTCTCAATTGCTTATTTGTATCGACTTTGTTGAAGATCAAATAACTTTGGTAGTTTGATAGCAACAGTATTAAATTTGTAGATTGTTTTTGGCAGTATGGCTGTTTAAGTAATACTGATTCTTTTAATCCATGAGCATGAACTGTTTTTCCAACTGTTTATGTTTTCTATGATTTCTTTTAGCAATGTTTGGTAATTCTCTTTGTAGAAATCTTCCTGGGTTAGAAGTACTGTTAGGTGTTTTTCGTGTGTATCTGTACGGTGATTGTAAATGGGATTACATTCTTAATTTGGATCTCAGCTCGAACATTATTGGTGTCTAGAAATGGTAATTATTTTTGCACCTTAAGTTTTGTGTCCTGAAACAATGATGAAGTTGTTTATCAGTTCCAGGAGCCTTTTGGTGGAGACTTTAGGGTTTTCTAGGAATAGAACTATATTGTCTATGAAGGGAGACACTCTGACTTCTTCTTATCTTGTTTGCATGCTTTTTGTTTTTTTCTCTTGCCTGATGCCTCTGGCTAGCACTTACAGAACTGTGTTAAATAGGAGTGGTGATATTGGGCATCCTTGTCCTTCTTAATTCTTAAGAGGAATGCTTTCATTGTTTGGCCATTCAGTATGATGTTGGTTGTGGGTCTGTCATAGATGGCTTTTATTATTTTGAATTATGTTCTTTCAATGCCTAGTTTCTTGAGGAATTTTATCATGATAAAATGTTAAACTTTATTGAAAGTTTTTCTGCATCTTTTGAGAAGATCATATGGTTTTTGTTTTTAATTGTTTTTGTGGTGAATCACATATTTTAATACTATAACTTAATTTAAAATTCTGGGATACATATGCAGGACATGCAGGCTTGTTACATAGGTAAATGTGTTCCATGGTAGTTTGCTGCACCTATCAGCCCATCACCTAGGTATTAAACCCAGAACGCATTAACTATTTTCCCAATTCTCTCCCTCCCATCCACTCCCCAACCCACCCCAGTGTCTGTTGTTTCCCTCTCTGTGTTCATGTGGTCTCTTGTTCACCTCCCACTTATAAGTAAGAATGTGCGGTATTTGGTTTTCTATTTCTGCATTAGTTTGCTAAGGATAATGGCTTCCAGCTCCATCCACATCCCAGCATAGGACATGATCTTGTCCCTTTCTATGGCTTCATAGTATTTCATGACGTGTATTTCATGATGCGTATTTCATGATGCGTATATGTACTACGTTTTCTTTATCCAGTCTATCAGTGATGGGCATTTGGATTGATTCCATGTATTTGCTATTGTGAAAAGTGTTGCAGTGAACATACACATGTGAGTATCATTATAACAGAATACTTTGTATTCCTTTGTGTATTCACCCAGTAATGGGATCGCCGGGTCAAATGGTATTTTTGGTTCTACATCTTTGAGCAATCACCACACTGTCTTCCACAATGGTTAAACTAATTTACATTCCCACCAACAGTGTAAAAGTGTTTCTATTTCTCCACAGCCTCACAAGCATCTGTTGTTTTGTAACTTTTTACTAATAGCCATTCTAAATGGCATGAGATGGTATCTCATTGTGGTTTTAATTTGCATTTTTCTAATGATCAGTGAGGTTGAGTTTTTTGTATGTTTGTTGGCTGCATATAGAAAATGGGAGAAAATTTTTGCAATCTGTCCATCTGATAAAGGTCTAATATCCAGAATCTACAAGGAACTTAAACAACTTTATGAGAAAAAAAACAACTCCATTAAAAAGTGGGCAAAGGACATGAAAGTATATTTTCAAAAGAAGACATATATGCAACCAACAAACATATGAATCACACTTATTAATTTGCCTATGTTGAACCAACCTTTCATCCCAGAAATAAAATCTACCTAATCAGGGTGAATTGACTTTTTGATATGCCTTTGAATTTGGTTTGCTAGTGTCTTTTTCAGAATTTTTTTGTTGTTTTTTTTTAATTGGGGATATTGGCCTGTAGCTTTCTTTTTTTGTTGTATCCTTGCCAGGTTTTGATACTGGGGGGACGCTGACTTCATAGAATCACTTAGGGAGGAGCTCTTCCTCTTTGATTTTTTGGAAGAGTTTCAGTAGAATTGATATCAGCTCTTTTTTGTATGTCTGGTATAATTTGCCAGTGAACTCTTCTGGTCTTGAGACTTTTTTCATTGGTAGGTTTTTTTTATTAGATTTCATTTGGAACTGGATACTGGTCTGTTCAGGCTTTTCATTTCTTTGTGATTCAATCTCGGGAGAATGCATGTTTTCAGAAATTTATGCATTTCATCTAGATATTCTGATTTTTGTGCATAGAGGTGTTCATAATCGTCTCTGAGGATCTTAGGTATTTCTGTGGAATTGGCTGTAATGTCACCTTTGTTGTTTCTTATTGTGCTTTTTCGGATCTTTCATTTTCTTTGTTAATTTAGCTAGCAGACTGTCAATCTTGCTTATCCTTTTAAAGAATCAACTTTTGGTTTCATTGACTCTTTGTATGAATTTTTGTTTCCCAATATTTTATTCAGTTCTGCTCTGATTTTAGTTATATCTTTTCTTTTTCTAGCTTTGGGTTTAGTTTGTTTTTGTTTGTCTAGTTCCTCTAGGCATGATGCTAGATTGTTAATTTGAGATCTTTCTCAAGTTTCAAAGAAGGCAGTTAGTGCTCTAAACTTCCCTCTGAATACCGCTTTTCAGAAATTCTATTTTTTCTAGATATTATGGTTTGTGTGTACGAAGATGTTCATAATAGTCTCTGAGGATCTTATGTATTTCTATGAGTTTGGTTGTAAGGCCATCTTTGTCATTTCTGATTGTGCTTATTTGCATCCCAGAGATTTTGCTATGTTGTGTCTCTTCATTTATTTCAAATAATTTTTTATTTCTGCCTGAAGTTTGTTGTTTTACTCAAAAGTCATTTAGGAGCAAGTTGTTAAATTTCCATTTGTAACCATGTAGTTTTGAGAGATCTTCTTGGTATTAATTTCTATTTTTTTTCTACTGTCCTTGGTATGACTTCTGTTTTTTAAATTTATTAAGATTTGCTCTATGGCCAAGCATGTGGTTGATTTTAGGAAAGTGTTTCATGGGCAAATGACAAAAATGTATATTTTGTGGTCAATTGGTAGATATTCTGTAAATTTCCATTAGGTCCAATTGGTCAAGTATCAAGTTTAAGTAAAGAATTTTTAAATTAGTTTTCTGCAATAATGATCTATCTAATGCTGTAAGTAGGATGTTGAATTCCCCCACTATTGTTGTGTGGTTGTCTAAGTCTTTTTGTAGGTATAGAATTATTTGTTTTAAAAATTTGTGTTCTTGAGTATTGGGTCCATATATATTTAGGATACTTAAGTCTTGTTGAATGGAATCATTTTTTTCATTATATAATGTAGTCTATGTTCATGAGGATGCCTGGCTTGTGTTTTCACTTCTCATATTGTCTTTGGCAAATTTTGTTGTAAGGATTATTTTCACTCTTTTCTATACTGTGAAATAACTGTGTGCAATTGGGATCATTTGTTCTTATTTTGTTTGGTAGAAATTTCTAGTGAAAGCATAGACTTTGAGTTTTTTGGTATATGTTTGAAGGTTTTTAACTACTAATTTGATAGTTATGAAACTATTTAAATTTTTCAATTTTTCTTGAGTCAGTTTAAAATATCATTTGTTATTCATTTAATCAAATTATCTAATTTTTGACATTTAATTATAATGTCCTTTTATTTATGTTTTATTTGTTTATAGGATCTGTGCTTATTTTCTATTTTTGCTCAATATTTTCTATATCTTTTCTCAATTTTTGGATTACTACAGAAATATTCATTTTCTTGGTCCTTTGAAAGTATCAATATTGACTTTATCAATCTTCTAATTGTGTTTATATTTGTAATTTATTTTTGAATTTATTATTTTCTTGCATTTACTTTTAGTTTCATGTTCATTTCTTAATTTCTTAAGATAGAAGCTCACCTCATTCATTTGTAACTTCCCTGTTTTGTAACATAAACATGTAGAGCTATACATTTTCCCTTATATTCTGAAATACAAGGAATATGTTTTAGATTCCCCACTCTGATAGTGGGGAAAGTTTATACTATCTTCATATTCCTTCTTTTATAGTCTATTTTTTCTGGTATTGATATAGTTAAACAGGTTTTTGGGTGTTAGTCATTTTTTCCCATTATTAACTTTCAACTTTCCTATTTACTTTTGCTTAAAACAAAGCTCTTACAAACAGACAATTGCTAGATTTTTATTTCTAGTTCAGTATTTATTTCTGATATATTTGGGTTTATTTTTTCTGAATTATTTTATGCTCTCTGTTGTTCTTTACACACACACACACACACACACACACACACACACACAGGCACACAGCCCTCTGTTTTTTGATTGGTTAACTTTTCATTATATTTATTTCTTTAACTAGTTTGGAAATAATGTATTTTATTTCAATTCTTTTACTGGTTGCACTAAAAATTTATACATGCCTACATGTAGCCAATTTTGAAATTAATTAATATATTTATTTATTTTCAAAGAATTCAACCATCTTAGAATATTTTAATTCCAAATACCTCATGATATTATTGTGTTCAGGTTTTAAGGTTTTTTTTTTTTTTTTTTTTTTTTTAAATCTTGGGAGAATAAAACATATTTTATGTGACAACTTTTGTTTAACTACATGTTTATGCTTTTGTTGCTTTTCAATCTTTGTTGCACCTTAAATGTGTAGGGTCATTTTCTCTTTGGGACTACACTAACTACATTCTTAGGTTCATGTTTTCAGGTCATCCAGGAAGTATACACTGGAGCTTTTGGCCTATAGTTACAAAACCTAAGGGAAGGATTTCCCTCACCTCAGTCCCCAATCAGCACAGATACATAAGACAGATAATTTCTTGTATGGTTCTCTGACAGGGTTGATTTATTTCAAGTTTACCCTTATGCTTTAGGAGTAGCTTTTGTGGGTCCACTCCTAATGAGGGACATGTTCTAGGCTTTGTCTGCTTCCTTCTACATTAGTAACTTGCAAAATCCACTGCTCAATGTCAGTAGGTTTACTGACTACCCTTAAGGTAAAAGCTAGCTCCAGGGTAAGGTTTACCTCCAGGGTAAGGTTTACCTCCAGGGTAAACTCAGTGCCTAGGCTTTGAAGTTTCCTTCTGGCTTCTTGCTAGCTTATTGTTGAAACAAGGACATTTAAATAATATTTATTTATGTATTTAATATTTAAGTCATAACTTTAATTCTTTTCTCCTTGGAAGACAGGTAATTAGTGTGCATTTTTCTATAAAATAAACAAATATAATTAAAGAAATTAAATAATAAAAGTTATTACTTAAAAATAGATGTGAACATGTCTTTCAAAGACTACCTTTTAGATACTAAGTTAAGCATGAAATCAATCTGTATTTTCAAGTTCTTCTTAATTTGTCTTCAGCTATTTAATTGTTTCAGTGTATTTTTTATTTCTACACATGATCTACACCTTGGACAAACAACAGTATTTAGTTCCCAAAAGTGTCCTGAATTCCTGTTTTTGCAAATTCTGAAGTCTCTTCCTAAAATATACTCTGTCCCTCGGTGTTAAAATCCTATTTCAAGACCACTTCAAATGACAGTTTATCTAGGAAGCTTATATTTTATATAGATTTTATTTTCTTCTTTCTTAACTCTTAAAGTTTGCTGTATGTTACAGTAAACTTAGAACAGGTTTTGGATTCAAAGAGAATTGGAACACTCTGTTTCTGGCTTTGTTACTTGCTATGTGTGTGTGTGTGCTTAGGCAATCTCTCTATGATTTAATTATTTATAACCAGGATTTTTATATATCCTTTAAAATATCATCTTATTTTGAGGACTTCAATAAAGTAATGCATATATAAAATGCCCAATACTCAGTCATTGCTAGCTATTTTTATTATTACCTTAGTTGATCCTATGTTATAGGTGTCTGTATTAGTTTTAGTTTCCTCTAGATAGGTGCCTACTTGGGGGATGGGATTCTCTCTTACTTATGTAGTCTGAACTGGCATAGTATCTTATATCCAGTATATGTTTAAGAAATTTTAGTTTTATGGAAATAAATTGAATTGAATATAACTGTTCCTAGACCATGTGTCTGTGGCATGAGGGTGAAGAAGTTTAGGGAATGCTATGCTAAAATATGAAGTTTTATTGTGCTGATTACTTTAAATTGAAGGCACCTGGGGATCAGCAACTGCTAGCAGAAGCTTTCTCTAAACTTTTCTTATTTCCTTGATACCAGATACTCCAGAAAGAATTCAATCATCCTAGATTTCCCTCCCAGAAAATTCATCGTTGTGGGAGATTGACACATATCACAGAAAAAAAGATCAGAAGTTAGCATCACACCCTGACAGAATTTCTCACACGTTATCACATGTTCTTTGGTCCCATTCATTCTCTTCCCAAAATAATTTACTCCCTATTAAGTTGCCTATATCCCTCCACCACTCTCTCCTATGAAAAAGATATCTGCTTCTAAACTTCATTGGGTTATTGGGGACTCACTTTTCTGTTTGTGATGCCGCTGTGCACGCAATCAATTTGTATGCCTTTCTCCTGTTAATCTGTCTACTGTCAGTTTATTTCATAGGCTCAGTTACTGAACCTTCAAAGGGTAGAGAAAGAAAGGTTTTCTCTCCCGAAAAGGAAAAGGAGAAGTAGAGCTACCATTTGCAATTGGAAAAAGAGAGGAACAAAATTATGTTGGTATTTTGAAAACTCCAGCTATAACTAATAACACAGTTATAATCTTAAAATGTATAGGTATTTTATTATCTATCTCCCTACCTCTTTTTTTTTTTTTTTTTTCAGAAACAATGCTGTCATTAGAAAACAGAGATGTACGCACATGTATGTTCATTGCAGCACTGTTTACAATTGCAAAGACCTGGAACCAACCCAAATGCCCATCGATGATAGACTAGAGAAGGAATATGGGAATATGTGACACATATACATCATGGAATACTATGCAGCCATAAAAAAACAATGAGTTCATGTCCTTTGTAGGGACATGGATGAATCTGGAAACCATCATTCTCAGCAAACTGACAGAAGAACAGAAAATCAAATACCACGTGTTCTCACTTGTAGGCAGGTGTTGAACAATGAGAACACATGGACACAGGGAGGGGAGCATCACACACTGGGGTCTGTTGCGGGGATTAGGGGAGGGACAATGGGTGGAGGGGAGCTTGAGGAGGGATAACATGGGGAGAAATGCCAGATATAGGAGATGGGGGGATGGAGAGAGCAAAGCACATTGTCATGCATGTACCTATGCAACAATCCTGCATGATCTGCACATGTACCCCAGAACCTAAAGTACAATATAAAAATAAAAATAAACAGATATAAGCATACTAATGATAAACTTTGTGAAGGTTATATTTTATGCAAATGATGTGCAGTTTCTTTTCATTTGTAGTCAGGATTACCATTGTACTATGCTCTAGTTTGCAACCATCCCTCTAATTCTCATTATAAATTAAGCATAGTTAAATTAGATCGTGATTTATGCAAAAACTGAGAAGAAGTGACTATGTAATTCTCAGAGGATGCTAAAAATCTCTACCGTACAATGCTTTTGTTCTAAACATCCTCAGAATCTTCTCTCTTTGCTATTTTATATTCACTGAAGAGTCACTTGGGGAGGTAGCAGGATCAGTCAGGAGCATGTACTTAGATGCTCGAATTCCCAAGTATTTTAGATGTTGTTTGTATTAAGGATAAATTAAGCTGAAAGTTGTAGTCTAGGGGGTTTTTGGAAAAGAAAAGCCTGTGAGCAATTAATGGCTTGTTCAAGTTGTGCTCATGTGGAGAGCACAACCAGGCAACTTGTGTGGCAATTTATCGTAACTGGGGTAAATGAACCATGGTTAGAAGGAGAATTTATGAACTGTTTCCTAAACTGGTAATTAGCTAGAGATGTAAAGTCAAAAACTGGAGGTGCTCATAGTACAACAAAACCAGACTTATTTTGTTGTCCTTTACAGCTTGAATTAACAGAGCTTCTCAGTGTTACCTCCCACTGGGAGTTGAGAATTATTTTGTTATATTCAACAATTATGAAAAAAGTGAAATCTAGAAACAAACCAGTGGTGTGGTCAAGAAAAAGAAAACATTTGCAGGACTTTAAAGAAGAGTGTTTAGGTTTTTTATAACCTTAAATTTGGAAAATATTAGAAACCAATATTTTGGGGCTTCCTGATGTGTTTATCTTCTGATCTTCTGTGTTTAAATGGATGCCATTCATTTAGATAACTGTGATCATTGTTATACTATGTAAACATACTGTTGAAAACTGAATTACTTGAGAACATGAGAATTTTTTTCCATTATTATTAAACTACTTGGCATAGTATGAGTACATTATTATTCAATAAATTTGCATTATTTTGGGTTATTAATTTTCTGAAAAGAGACCAAGTTTAGAAACATGGATGATATGGTTTACATGTCTATCCCCTCCAAATCCTATGTTGAACTCTGTTTCCCAGTGTTGGTGATCGGGCCTGGTAAGAAGTGACTGGATCATGGAGGCAGATCTTTTGTGAGTGGCACAGCATCATCCCCTTGGTGATAAGTGAGTTTTTGCTTAGTTCACTAAAAATGTGGTTGTTTAAAACACTCTGGGACCTCTCCCCATCTCTTTTCCTCCCACTCTTGCCACATGAGGCGCCTGTTTCTGCTTTGCCTCTGCTGTGCTTATAAGATTCCTGAGGTCTTCACTAGAAGCAGATGCTGGCACCCCACTTCCTGTACAGCCTGTGGTACTCTGAGCCAATTAAACCTCTTTCCTTTATAAATTACCATGCCTCAGGTATTTCCTTAATTTGATGCAAAAGAGAAAAGCATAAAGTGGCTATGACAATTATCTATAATCTACCTATTAGAGATAACCTGTGAACAATTAGCTGCATTTATTTCTAGTATTTTTAATGCATTTGTGTGCATGTATGTATTTTCTCTTCAAATGAAATTTGAACCATGTTCATTGATTTCTTCCACTGATAATATACCATAATTTTTTCATTGTCCTTAAGTACTCATCAAAAGCATAATTTAGAAAGCCAAAAAATATATAAAGCGTATTCAGTTAAAAAAAAGAGGAAGTCAAATTGTCCCTAATTGCAGATGACATGATTGTATATTTAGAAGATCCCATCATCTTAGCCCCAAATATCCTTAAGCTGATAAGCAACTTCAGCAAAGTCTCAGGATACAAAATCAGTGTGCAAAAATCACAGGCATTCCTATACACCAATAACAGACAAACAGAGAGCCAAATCATGAATGAACATTTACGCCTTCTACAAAGAGAATAAAATACCTAGGAATACAACTATCAAGGGATGCGAAGGCTCTTCAAGGAGAACTACAAACCACTGCTCAAGGAAATAAGAGAGGACACAAACAAATGGAAAAACATTCCATGCTCATGATTAGGAAGAATCAGTATCGTGAAAATGGCCACACCGCACAAAGAAATTTATAGATTCAATGCTATGCCCATCAAGCTACCCTTGACTTTCTTCACAGAATTGGAAAAAAACACCTTAAATTTCATATGGAACAAAAAAAGATCCCACATAGCTAAGACAATCCTAAGCAAAAAAAAGAAAAAACCTGGAGGCGCTACCTGACTTTAGACTATACTACAAGGCTACAGTAGTCAAAACAGCATTGTACTGGTAACAAAACAGAGATACAGATCAATGGAATGGAATAAAACAGAGGCTTCAGATATAATACCACACATCTACAACCATCTGATGTTTGACAAATGTAACAACAAGCAGCAATGGGGAAAGGATTCCCTATTTAATAAATGGTGTTGGGAAAACTTGTTATCCATATGCAGAAAGCTGAAACTGGATGCTTTCCTTACACCTTATAAAAAAATTAACTCAAGATGTGTTAAGGATTTCAATGTAAGACCTAACACCATAAAAATCCTAGAAGCAAAACTAGGCACTACCATTCAGGACACAGGAGTGGGCAAGGACTTCATGATTAAAACACCAAAAGCAATGATAGCAAAATCTGAAATAGACAAATGGGATCTACTTAAACTGAAGAGCTTCTGCACAGCAAAAAAAAAAGAAAAAGAAAAAAAAAGAAAAAAAAAACTATCATCAGAGTGGTCAGGCAACCTACAGAAGGAGAGACATTTCTGCAATCTACTCATCTAACAAATAATATCCAGAATCTACAAAAAACTTAAACAAATTTACAAGAAAAAAAAAACAACCCCATGAAAAAGTGGGTGAAGGATGTGAACAGACACTTCTCAAACGGAGACATTTATGCAGCCAACAAACATATGAAATAAGGCTCATCATCACTGGTCATTAGAGAAATGCAAATCAAACTCATAATGAGATACCATCTCATGCGTATGGCGATCATTAAAATGGTGATCATTAAAAAGTCAGGAGACAATAGATGCTGGAGAGGATGTGGAGAAATAGGAATACTTTTATACTGTTGGTGGGAGTGTAAATTAGTTCAACCATTATGGAAGACATTATGGTGATTCCTCAAGGATCTAGAACTAGAAATACCATTTGACCAGCAATCCCATTACTGGGTATATGCCCAAAGGATTAGAAATTATTCTATTATAAAGACACATGCACACATATGTTTACTGTGGCACTGTTCATAATAGGAAAGTGTTGGGACCAACCCAAATGCCCATAAAGGATAGACTGGATAAAGAAAATGTGGCACATATACACCATGGAATACTATGCAGCAACACAAAAGAATGAATTCATGTCCTTTGCAGGGACATGGATGAAGCTGGAAACATCATTCTCAGCAAACTAACACAAGAACAGAAAACCAAACACTGCATGTTCTCACTGATAAGTGGGTGTTGAACAATGAGAACACATGGACAAGGGAGGGGAACATCACACACTGTGGCCTGTCAGGGGGTAGGGAGGCTACGGGAGGCATAGCATTAGGAGAAATACCTAATGTCGATGATGGTGTGACTGATGCAGCAAACCACGGTGGCACATGTATAACTATGTAACAAACCTGCACATTCTGCACACGTACTCCAGAACTTAAAGTATAATTAAAAAAAAAAAAAGCCCACAGTATGCTGGGCACAGTGGCTCACACCTATAGTCTTAGCAATTTGGGAGGTCAAGCTGGAAACAGTGTTTGAGCCCACGAGTTCAATACAAGCATGGGCAACATGATGAGATCTTGTCTCTACCAAAAAAAAAAAAAAAAATCACCAGGCATGGTGGTGATGGTGTGCACCTGTGGACTCAGCTATTTGGGAGGCTGAGGTGGGAGTAATGCTTGAGCCTTGAAGGCTGAGGTGGCAGTAAGCTGTGTTTGTGCCACTGCACTCCGGCTTGGGTGCCAGTGTGAGACCCTATCTCAATAAAAACAAATAAAATCCTAAAATATTTCTACAATGTATCTATTTTTTGTTACTTTAATCTTTAATTTTTTCTTATATAAACTATGACTATGTTTACTTGTCACCATGATTTAGTCACTTTTAGCTTTTTGCTTTGGGACTCCTGGTACGTACTAATTTACTTGTGTGCACGCACACACACACACACTTATTTTTGTACTGTACTTGAGCATAATGATTATTCTTTTTATGCTTGACATCTTGTTACCAAATTTATGACTATCATTTAACCGCCATACTTAAGGTGTGTTTGTGCTTTAAACACCCCTGTCATCCTATGTGTGCAGGCCTGTTTTTGCCAATTAGTAATGCTTTCAGTTTTATTTGTCTATTTCACTATTTCTCTCAGTACTCCAGAGTCTCTTCCCCAAATATCAATCTCAAGATCATTTAGGTATAAAGATACAGTCAAATGTTCAAAGTCTACTAAGGCTCTAGTGACCCTCAACTGGACTGAGGTGAGATGTGTGTCAATTCCCATTCTCTAGTCCTTAGGAGGATGCAGAAGTAAATTTATTCCTGAAAAATCAGCATCAGCATATTGTCCTTCTTTTGCTAGAAGCAGTAAATGGAATTACTTAATTTTCAAAATCGATGAATTTCACTATTTTTCCTCTGTATCACTATTTGTTAACATTATGATTTATTTAGTAATCACTTGAAATCCTAAGATTTATGTCCTCTTTCATCCCATTGCTGGATCTATAATGTCCAAAAAAGTGTTGGATTAGTTTGGGGTGGAGTATGGACATAGCATCTTAACACCTTGCAAAGTGGCTTCTGTTGGATGTGAGGGTCAAGCTAGCTTTTGTAGTGAGACCCAATTTCTGAATTTAGTAGATCTGCACATAAAGTAGAAGTGAGTAAAAATTTTCCTCTGCTGGTTTCTTAATTGACTTCATTACAGTTTCAGAGGTCTGGGCTTTAATGACTCATTGATAATTTCTTAAGTTAGCTAATTTCTATACAAAGTGGCGATTCCTCCTAGAAGTCCATAATTTGTTCATCTATATTCTTAATTTTCAATGCTGCTATGACTGTGTTTTTATGATTTTCTAATAAAAACACAATAAAATGCTGTTTTATGTTTTAAAATGTTTTCTAATAAAAACATTGAGCATTCTAAGGAAAAGGTGAAGAAAGTGAATCAAGCAGAGCTTTGTGCAGTTAGCTTTCATTGAAATCAGGAAGTCAGTTTCCTACTCTCATATCATAATGAATGTAAGGCCATTTCCTTCTCATCCCCTTAAGTTCGGGATAGGAGACAGCGAATAACCATCCCTGAGTACTAATGCATCTTATATTGTAAGCAGTTTATAGGTATTAAATCTTATAAGTTCAGATATAAACCTTCCTTTATGTAAATAATACCATTTAATAATTTTATTTCTTTTGAAAACATAGATATTAATTCACAAATAAATTCAAATTATGCATTCTTGATATATGAATGCTAATTTCCCCACATTATACAATTTCTTAGACACTGAGGAAAACCCAGATACCTACAGTTTATATTGTTTTACGTTCTTAATATGTAAAAGACACTGTCACAGAGGAAACAACAAAACAGCTTGTTCATTAGCAAACACAGCATGTAGGTGGAAACAAAGGGATAAAAACAAGACCCTAATTATACCCGTGAATTCCTCTTCCATAGATAAAGAAAGAAGACCTTGCTTTCTTCTCAGTAACAGTGTCCTTTAGTGCTTTTGTTAAGAATAGATTTTCCCATATGTCTCTGGCTCAGTATGTAAGCTTCATCATTGTTGCCTAATAAACACAACATGAATTCCCACTAGAAGTCAAATAACGGGTACTTCAAGTGCAATTTTCTATGCGTGTTAAATGAGTAAGTTGAAAATTTTGCCTGTCTGAAGCTCCTTTAGTGAGCAGGGGGCCATTATGTCAGATTTTGGACAAGTCTTTGCTTAGATTACAGTCCCATAGAAGAAAAATTATTCTATAATACTGGCCCTCCATAGGATAATTTTATTTTTTTTGTATGCAGAATTTCTTAAGCACCCATTTGAAGTATAGTCTATTATCTCTGTAACCGTTATGTTACTCTGGCTAGACCTAAAATCTGGTACTTAAATACATTGAAATTTCAATAATTGTGAATAATTTTAAACATATATGACATATTCTATGAGGTTCAACAACAGTTTATATATGCACATATGGAAAGGAAACAAAATAAACTATGCCTTTATCAAAAACTATGTATTCTTCATTTTAGCCAATATTGTCTTTGTCCACAAAGAGTACAGGAAATTGAACATGTAATAATGAAGACTTAATATTTGTGCACTGCTGGAGTGCTTCTGTATGATTATATTTTAACAAAAGTTAATGGCCAAGTAATGGAAATAATGAGCTGGAGTGAAAATCCAATATGAGTTTGATGAGCGGAACATTCTGAATCAAAGTCTACTAAAGGAGAAAATCCCTGTGGGATATTTTACTTCCTAGTACTTCTGGAGTTTATTAGTTTTAGTATGATAATGGACATGATTGATACAGTAACCTAAGTGACTATGTGTGGGTGATCTTCAAAAATGAAACTGATAGGGGAAAACCTGGAGATCCCTTAAAAGAAAACAGTTAAAAAATGAATCTTTAAAATACTTCATTTCTATTTCCATTAACTCCCCATGACTATTTATTTATTTGCACATGGCCATTAAAATGGTAATGGAACAAGTAACTATTTGGTCTGCTATGACAGGAACCTATTCCAAAGACACTGAGCTAGAAATAGGTAAGGGAGATGAGATATTCAATGCCAGAAACAGATGATGACAGGTTTGGGGCTCCGATGAACAAAGAATAGTGATTTGGGGACAAAGAATGATTAGTAACAAACTTACGACACAAAAGATGTAAAAGACTCCTTTAGTCCTGGGGCAAAAAACCTTAAGTACCCTTTTCCTTAATGACTGGAGAAAGAAATGGGAATGGTAAGATTTTCCAGACTACTGATAAGAGAAATGGATGCCAGTATTCTAAGATTCAAAGGTGCAAATTGTATTAATATGGTCAAATGGTACTAATATAGACACAAGGCTTTGTGTCCCTATCCAAATCTCATATTGAATTATAATACCCATAATCCCCACATGTCAAGGGAGAGATAAGGTGGAGGTAATCGAATCACGGGGGTGGTATTCCCATGCTGTTCTCGTGATAGAAAGTGAGTTCTCACAAGATCTGACGGTTTTATAAGGGGCTATTCTCCCTTTGCTTGGCACTTCTCCTTTCTGCCTCCTTGTGAAAAAAGTGCCTTGCTCCCCCTTTGCCTTATGCAATGATTCTAAGTTTCCTGAGGCCTCTCAAGCCACGCTGAACTGTGAGTCAATTAAACCTCTTTTCTTTATAAATTACTGAGTCTTGGGCAGTTCTTTATAGCAGTATGAAAATGGTCTAATACAGATATCATCATTATCACTATCACCACTACCACCACCACTATCATCATTGTTGTCAGTATGAATATCATCACAGGTGATGTCCACTGAGTACTAAGTAGAAGTCATACACTAGGCAATGTATTTTACATACACAATTTCATTTAATTCTCACAACTCAATCAGCTTACACTTTTAATTTAATAAGATAATAAATGAGGTAACTTGTTGAAACCTCAAAATCTACAGGATAATCAGGGCAAGTAAGTCCTCTTTTTATACACTGGTTTATAATTTTACCAACAACATTAAAGTGCTTTGCAAATTATAAATGATATGAACTCATAAGCAGTCATCATCATTATGAGTAATAATGTGATTTACTATCTGAAGGGATTTCATATTTATCATTCTGTGATATAAGCAACAAACAAATGTAAACAATTCACAGCTCTGATGTAATCCATTTTCTTGTATATTTTAGGTGTATCATTTAGGGCCAAATGAATGAAATGTTGGTAATAAGCAAGCAAGGAATTTGTTAATTATATTTCTTCTAAAAGTCATATTATGTTCTCGTTATTATCAAATTTTCAACTTTGGAATAATGATTTCTAAATTTCCTTAGCAAAACAGATACCCATAAAAAAATGCTGCATTTTGAAGACACTCACCCCTCATCAACACAAACAAAATTCAACCAGGCAGATTTACTCAAAACACGGTAGAGAAAAATAAGCCAAATGGTTATTTGGCACTCTGATGATAAATGGTTAACTATAACCTTCAGTTGTTTTATCATTTTCAATCATTGTATTTACAGTTTAGAGTTAAATTTGAGTAACTCTAGATTGAAATTCACCTTTGAGATTTTCTGACATATTTTCATATAACTAGATTATATTTTCCTGCAATTAAAACTATATATTACATTTTTATGCCATTGCTCTGGACATAATTTCATGCTATGAAAGTGCAATTGATATATACATATTTTTTAATATTTCTTTTATCTTATTCATTATGATTATTATTATTTTTGAGACAGAGTTTTGCTCTGTCATCCATGTTGGAACTCAGTGGCATGATCATGGCTCACCTCAACCACCCAGGCTCAACCTTTCCTCCCACCTCAGGCTTTTGAGTAGCTGAGACTACAGGGATGCACCACCATGCCTAACTAGTTTTTTAAGTTTTTTTTTTTTTCTTTCTTTCTGTATAGATGGGAGTCTTGCTGTATTGCCCAGGCTGGTCTTAATCTCCTGGGCTCAATTGATCCTTCCACCTTGGCATCCCAAAGGGCTTGGATTATAGGCATGAGTGCTGCACCTGGCCTGTAGGTTTCTTTTATAATATACTATTACATTAATTCCTTTTCCCCAATATAATATTATTATTTATTTTCTTATACAGAAACTGCCATTTGCTGTTTCAATAGTTTTTTGGAATGAACCAAAATAATAAGATTTTTAATGAAGGACAAGGCTAATTCATTCAACATTTTTGTCTCAATTGTTATAGGTTGGATGAATGGGGTACATATTTGATGTAGATCATCTGAATATCTGTATTTATATTCCAATAAAATAAGTCATGATTAGAATCTGTACCCCCAATGTAAATTATACATTAAAAAATGACATAAACTTTTTGAAGTCTTAACAGTTTCTGACACTTCTGTTTCCATTTAAATTCATATTTACAACTGTAATCAAATGATTGGTATGCATTATAACAGAGGAACAATCTAAAATTTCCACAAGAAAATAAGTTGTCATTGTAACTGAGACTAGTTTTAAAGAATATAAAATACATACATTTGAAATTGTTAAGTTTCTATTCATAAGTTTAGAAAGTACAATTTTTCAACTATGTCTTCTTGTATTTTGGAATTCTTTCCATTACTGTGTAAATCTTAGCCACTTATTTAATATTAAGTGTTATTTTTTTTTTGTAATGAACTCGATTTTTCTTCCTAAAACCTAGAACTGCCAGATATAGTAACAAGTCGTTCAATAATACAAATGGTATTTTTTAAGTGTGCCTGTCAATTTTAAGAATAAAAATGCACTGTATGTCTGGGCGTTCTTATTAAATAAAGCCAGTCTGTTGACTTAAATATGTCGATCAAGGTAACCAGAAGGCTAAGTAAATGTGGCCGAGTCTTGCTTTTACTTTAATACTTATTTATTTTTATTTTTTTACATATTAGCCTTCTTCTTAAAAAACATTTTGACCGGAAGTACTGACATGTAGAAAAAATTGAGTGATTCGAGTCTGAGGTCAATGTATCTTTCTCACTAACCTGAGAGGCTAGCAGTAAAGAAAGAGAGAGAAGCATGAAAGCTGAAAAATTTACAAACTGTATTTTTCAACATCTGAAAAATTAAAAAATTGAGTATGCTTATTTTGTTGTAATAGAAAACTCACAATTTTGTTACTTCTCTCAATATTTTTGCTTTGCTAAAAGAGATCCCACCTAATTTTTTAAACTCACAAGGTGACATTTGTGAACAGTTGATAAAGAACATTCTTACTGTGAAATGAAATAAATAGGACAAACCTCACACGCTACCCATAAACATAAAACAAAGTCATGCATTTCAGATAGAATGTCTTGCATAGATAAGGCATGTATATTTTTATGACATTGTAATTTTTTAATACATTCAGGAAAAATAACCTAGCCATGTAAATTATTTGTTCTTACTATGCGACAAGTTTCTTCCTCTTTAATTATGTTTGTGCAGTTTTTTAAAAAGTCATATTTTTTGTGAGCAGCAATCCATTAGTATTCAATCATTATTTGAGCAATTCAATCATAGGCAACAATGATCTCACAATCTGTCATTTGCCCCCCACTCGAGAATGAGATATTCTTTTAAGAAACAAGATGTACAACGTTGGGGCTCAGAACATGATACCCCAGAATACGGCACTGAATACTTTGACCTGAAAAGAAAATTGAAAGGACCTTGGAAGCAGGGTCTTTTTAAACATATCCCATCTGTCTGTTTCCCACTCATCTTTCTCTTTTGAAGAGAATGATAGAAACCAGAATTTCTTTCCCACAAGGCAGATCATAGAAACTATAACTTCTCTTCCCCAAACCATGCCATAGAACCTACAAAGACTGACCTTCTCCTTTCTCCCTGGAATATATCTCATGTGACAGGCGACTTGTCCTACACCTGGAGGAAAGGAATACCACACAAAAAGGCCAAAAAGAATCTGAACAGAGAGGCCTTGCTGGGTTTCCCTTCTCAGTCTGTAACTATTAGCTCACATCCTTTTTGTCCAATATTTCTACATGGCTCTCTATTTTTCATTGGCCCTAAGCATAAAAATAGTTTTCTGTAAGTTTTTGGGTCTTCATTTCTGAAGGCCCTTGTGTCATAAAACTTTGATTAGATAAATAAATGTGTTATGTTTTTTCTCTTGCTAACCTGTCTTTTGTTATGAGTGTTAGCCTTGACCATTATGTTAGGTCTTTTGTTATAAGAGTGCCAACAATAACATACCCCAATCCCAAGTGATCACTCTTTCCAGGAAGCACAGATCTTTGGGTCTAAACTGAAGCCAGTAATTCTACAAACTATTTCATCTGAGACAGACTATTTAAATCAGTGTTTCTCATATTTGATGGAAAACAAAAATACTCTATTTTTTTTTTAATTTTTCAAAATGTTTCAAAATTACTTAAGGAATTATTCAAGTGAACTGCTAATGCAGACTTATTTTAATTATATTTTATGTAGATTTTGACAAATATAAACCAAGTCATAAACTCCTTATACTTCTAGATCAATTAAAAACAAAATGTAAATAATCCTATACAATATGATTTTGATATAATAGAGGATACTATTTTGTCAAAGCTTAATCACCATTAGTAACACCAATATGTCAATAATGGTAGGACACAAAACATTTGAATTTGGCACACATATTACCATGTGATGATTTGATTCCCTCATGATTTTTTCTCCCTTTGTACGCCTGTGATATCCTTTGGCTTTAGTTGCCAAAGACAAATGTTTACCTATTAAATATTCCTCTGCTCATTTCTCATTTGCCTATGGTACACAAAGTAATCCTATACTATTTTGCATAAACACAATCTAGAAAAAAAGATAAGCATTGGCATATATCACATGAAAGTATTCTGTCATGATTATCCAGAAGATTCATGTATGTTTTTATTATTAGTATTATTAAAGTCAAATTAAAACATAACCCTTACAAATTATCATAGATAATTTATTTGTAGACCTTCGAAATGCAGAAGATGAAAAACAAGAAAAAAAGCAAAACTTAATAAAAACAATTAGCTTACTTTCTTCAAACCTGGTGAAATTTCCAACTTGTACTAAAACCCTATAGAAGCAAAGACAACTGACCAATCTGAAGTCAAACTTTGGGTCCTTATAAAATCACTATCTATATAGAAAACCATGTGTCTATCAGTTCATAAAATATGTTTCACGGTAGTATAAGACTCTGTCTTGCATACTTTGTGTGTGTCACCTGTAACCTCAAGAAAGTCTAATATTAACTTTGAATTATGAAATAGATTCTAACCTTTTGTTCTCTCTAACTGCTCTGTCTCCTTTCTTCCAAGAGATGGTCGGTTTTGGAGAGCCTTGGGGTTTGCACTCTATGACAACTTCTCGGTCTTTGGTAACAATTATCGTTTTCTTCACTTGGTTCAGTGCAAAAGTGGGAGCTGCAGCTATTAAAAAAATAAATGTTAGTTGTACCAGAAGCAATGACAATAATCTCCAATGGATGATTCATCAAGATTTTGTAACTTTTTCTTCTGGGATGCATTTTTCATAAAATCATAGTATATCTACCTGTGAGAAAGGCACTAGCTCAAAATTTCACTTATTATTAATTGATATTTATCTTACTACAAGGTATTTCATACAATGATGGGGTGATTTAATACAATGTGGGATTTTCAGATAAAGGCTATTTCAAAAAATGACATGCTTTAATTATGATTACCAACTTCAATTATGAAAGACCAGTGAATGACTTTGGCAAAAGAGCAAGAGGCTAACCGAGAGAGCCCATTTGGGCTTCCTTTGGAAATATGGAGGTGACCTGTGAAAAAGACAATCCTGTGTCTTCTGTTTTCTACCTTTGAATCTGAATTTATTTTGTATAATACTTTAATATTATACAAAATTAAATGTTTTATATAATGCATTGTTTAAAAATTAATTTTTAAAAATTGAATTATTTTAATTTCAGTTAGCAATTTTATTTTATTTGTTGCAATTATTCACTTAGGTCTGATCATTAATATTAATATTGTGTATACCATAATTTTTATCAAAAGACTTTTGAATCAAAAAGAGAACCTGAAAGATGTCTACAAGTCTACAGTGTCTGTGACATTTATTTTTACCAATCTGATATTATATGTATTTCATATTATATATGTAAATATATCATCATATAGCAATATAATGCATTTCACAACATATAAAAAGATGATACGTATACAATTGAGATAGGTTAAGAGATTTTTTAAAACAAAAGGTATCGGCGGTGGCTTACATCTGTAATCCTAACACTTTGGGAGGCTGAGGTGGGCAGATCACTTGAGGTTATGAGTTTGAGACCAGCCTGACCAACACAGTGAAACTGCATTTCTACTAAAAATACAAACATCAGCCAGGTGTGGTTGCGGATGCCTGTAGTCCCAGCTACTTGGGACATTGAGGTAAGAGAATTGTTTGAACCTGAGAGGTGGAGGTTGCAGTGAGCAGAGATGGCATCACTGCATTTCAGCCTGAGTGACAGTGAGACTCTGTCTCAAAGAAATAATTAATTAATTTATGGGGAGATAGTTGCAGGTAACTTTTTTTTTTTGCCTACTGGGAATAGAATTTACAAAAAATAATTTTGAAAATATTTCTCATGAATTATAAGGGTTTGAGAATGTTTCAAGGCTATTATCTAGGTGAAGACTGAATCAGCCTTCTAATTCAGTGCTATTACAGTGTGAGTTGACAATAAAATACATTAGTTAGAATGAAGAAGATTGAAAGGAAGAATCCTGTATCTATTTTGGATGGATTTGTTGTAATGTGGAGAAATCTTAACTGTAAACATTCATAATTCAACAAATTGCTTTATGATGTATTACAATTAGCTGATATGTAAATGGAAGGCTCTAAGATTCCTGAGCTCTTTGGTGTTTCTCTTTAGTTATGCTTTCAGAATTTAAATGGGGAATAGAATGCACACTTGGGCTTCTGTCCACTTTGGAAGACAATGAGTTAGTATATTTCTTTAAATTTCAAACATCCTAAAACCAGTTTAGGAAACCATCAAAGTGGGAAAAGTAAAATTCATTCCAATGGCTCATATAAGCTCATTCTGGGTAGTCTATTTCACTGGACTGATTCTTTCCTGTAGTCTTTAAAGAGTGAAGCAGTGAAGAAATGCAGTGCCTGGGTTACATTCTTATCAAGGTTGTAACCCTATGAGACTGTAGTGCTTGATGTCAGGATGCCTTTGTCTCTGATGTAAGGATGGTATTAGTTGATGCCCCATGAGGAGGCAGTGATTTATTCAGAAGTCTTGTCCACACAGCTACTGGTAGGAGATGCCTGGGGAAATTATTAAGCATTGCTATGGGATCATGGACAGGCTGCTGGAATTCAATATTCTGATCTCCTACCCTCAAGGTATTCTTCCTTGGGAGTTAACATATATTTTTTTATGTTATTTTTTTTTAAAGTGCCATAGCAAAGGTGTATTGTGTAAACCTTTTAAGATTAAAACTAAAGTTAGAAAAAACATACGAACAAATAGTTACAGGACAAACTATACACAATATAAACCTGTCTACTAAAGCTAAAAGAAAATCAGCAACACATAGTATTTCTTTTCAAGCCATAAAATAGGTTTTTACAGCCACATCATAAAACTTCAGTGCAGTAAAAATTAGAGAATGAAAAGAAGCAAGGTTTTTATTTCTATTTATTTACTTAGATATTGCATACCTAGAATCTTCAGCTCAGCACTAGCGTAAATGGCTCCATATTTATTTTCAGCCAAACACTGATACATTCCAGCATCTGATCGATTCACACTGTGGATCATCAATACTCCATTAACCATCTCAACCCTACTCTGTAAGGAAATTAAAAACATTAGATCAGAAAGTAAACAAATAACAGGGATTTTATGAGTATTCTCTCCTAGACTAAGAAAAAACAAGTTTGCAATTAATGCAGTTAAACATTATTTGACCACTTAGCAATGTAAATGTACTGTTCATTATTTTATTATAACCTATCTCTTTTAAATTATAGTTATTTATTGGTTAAAAAATTATAGATATGTTTCTGTATTTATTCTGTCAAGTTTTACTTTTGGTTTTATTTCTAAATTGAGGTGCCTTTTTTTTGGTACACTAGTTGAGCTTGTGAAATATAACCAGCAGATGATGCTTTTATTTGCATTCCTTTTACAAAAGGAAAGAAGGATTCACATCGTAGAAAGGATTGAGGTTGTAGACACATGAGATCAAGGTTAAAAACAGCCCAAGTCATAAGAACAATCCCTTTACTATATTGATTGAATCAGGAGTTTGCCATTTTTCCCTCACTTCCCAAAAAGCTAACAGAAATAGAAAACTGCCTTGTGAGTAGATTCTAGATAAAATTATTGGTCAGATAATATACTTCATTATCAAAAGAAAGTATAAAAGACAAAAAATGGAGCATGTGCAAAGTAAGGTAACCTTAAGTCAAGAGCATATTTCAAAAACAAATTTTAAATTTAAAGTATTGTTAAATAACCAGATGTCTTGTCTACTTAATGCTAAGTAAATCATTAAAAAAAAAAAAATCTTAGTGCACAGAGCTTTGATTATCTAACAAAGATACCAAGTAACATTAGATGATATCTAAAAGGCAGCTGGAAATGGAAATAAGTCTATGATAATCATTGACAGTTTCAATAATTTATAGGATTGAAAACATTTTAAAGAAATACTGTATTACTAAAATAATGTAACGAGGTAATTAAAATAAAAATGCTTACATATTTATATTTCTCATATTAAAATTTGTGACTACTGTATCCCAAACATTGAGCTAAAGTCTCCATTAATCCCTGTACATTCATCCTTAAAACAAACATGTCCTATTTTATGAATGAGAAACAGGATAAAGCTTTCAGTAAGACTAAAGAAGCCTAGTTTGTCCTCCGTGAAATCTTGCTAAAATTACAGTAGAACAGGTAATAGCTCCCAATGGTACCTGAGGTGAGAGGGGTACTCCATTCTTCAGCCACCGATACGTGGGTCTGGGTTTTCCAGTAGCCTTACATTCCCATCGGAGAGGGCTCCCACTGTCTAACTGTGTGTCATTCAATTTTTCTACCCAGTGTGGGTAGGCTGTAAGTATGTAAGCAGTAAACAAGGATGATTTCATTTCTCAAACACTTCACCAAGTTTAAAATTCACCAAGTTTAAAATTTACACGGGAAAATTCAACGTATTTTTTTTAAAGCAGTTCATTCAACCATAGGTATTTTGAAGAAGATGGCATTGCATTACACACAAAATTCTATTTCTTGTATCAAAAAGATAGCAGTGAAGGCATTTCGATGTTATAAAATGCTTTTGTAAACTTTGACTTTGCAGTCTTCTTCTTCTTTTTTTCTTTTCTTTTTTTTTTTTTTTTTTTTTTTTTTTTTTTTTTTTTTTTTTTTGACTTTAAATGGTTTAATTATCCCCAAGGCACCTGAACCAGTGTAATAGGAAGTCAGGTACTAGAGTCAGTGCTCTTTCAATCTAGTAGGGCAGCATTCACACAGGTAGATATACACCAAGTCACGTTACGAAGTAACTACTCAACTTCTATGTGCATATATATCCTGAATGACTTTGGAAAAATAATTTGTGAATCCAGATTTTAGTACAAAATTTTCCTTAATTTACATTCTTGCAATATAATCTTTTTTTAAGTTTGCAAAATTGTTACAGAGGAAAAATTCTTTTATGAAGAATGAGATGCTGTTGTAATTGTATGAAATCTTAAGATACAAGTTAAAGTTCCTTTCAACTATTGGCCAATTTTTAAGAAAAAAATGTTGAATAATGTTGACTCTTTCTCTACAAGTATTCTGTTCAAAACAGTCAAAGAAATACATATAAAAATATTGCACTGAAATTATTGTTTCTAACAACATTTTTGTCAAAACTATGAAATATTTGTATGTGCTAGTGAGGGCTTTGATCATTCATTCATTTGTATGTTCATTCATCTCATACTACATAGTCCTTGTTTGATCTTAGAGGCTATTAAGAATACAGAAACAGCCAGGTTTTACATTAAAGAGTTCTTCCTGTGGTAGAGGTGGTCTAATGTCATTGCCAAGGAAAAGGAGAGCATATGAAACAAGATGTTAAACAACTGCATGTTGGGCCCAGCATGGTGGTTCATGCCTGTAATATCTGGAATGTCAGAGCCCAAGGCAGAGGGATTACTTTAGCCTGTGAGTTCAAGACCAGCTAGGCAACACGGTGAGACCTTGTGTCTACTAAAAATAAAAAAACATTACCCAGTTGTGGTAGCGCATGCCTATGAGCCCAGCTAGTTGCAAAGTTGAGGAAGGAGGACTGCTTGATCATGGGAGGTTGAAACTGCACTGAGCCATGATCATGCTACTGCATTCCAGTTTGGGTGACAGAGTGAGACCCTGTCTCAAAAAGGAAAAATAAAAAAATAAAGAAAACTACACATGCATGTCACAATAGTGGGTATAAAGGAGTAGATGACCCCAGCCAAAGCCAGTTTAGAAGGGAGGATAAAGAGCAAGAAAGAACTCACATTTGTTAAATGTTAGTCCTAGTCATTACCATGTCCTAGACACTGAGCTAAATTCTCAATCTCTGTAATAGTCATCCTTACAACAAATATGCCCTATTTTATGAATCAGATAACTTTGAGTTAAAGAAATTTACCCAAGGTCACAAAGTTAGTTACTTGTTTCTAAGTGGAAATTTTGTTTTTATTACCTTATTGGTCTTTTAGCAAATATACTCTGGACTTTAGAAGCCCCAGCACAGCATAGTCAGGATTTGTAGACCTTGGAATAATATGTTCTGTGATTCAGCTTCTAAGCCTGGAAGCTATCATTCAAAAATCTTACCATAGTGAGTTTCAAATATTGATCATGATTTTTGTACCTGCCGTCTGAAATCATCTCTTTGTCTTTATATGTCATATATGCTAAACCACTGATAGGAGTGGTGAGATACACAAACAATATTAACCTCCACTTTCACATGTGGGTTTTCTGTAAACTTTGCTACTCCGACAGGATACTTTATACTATGCATGACTCCTGTAAACCAGATAAACTGGTATGTTATCTCCCAAGCACACACTGTATTTAAACTGTTCACTTTATATACAATGTTCTACTTCAATTCTCTCTTTTAATTCTACTAATAATTCAGCATTTACTCCAAATTAAGCAAGATGTATTAATCACAGCCCCAAAGAAGTATCATGTGCACCTCCTCTGAACACCTGTAGTTCATATTCATTTGGAAAAATATTCATGTAGTAGCTGTTACCTTTCTTCTGTTGCTGACTTCAATTGTTATTAAATATTTTAGTTGGTTACAGTTTGACAATCAGCTAGATAGTGAGATTATTAAGAGCAGAGATGACTCCACACATAAATTTATTTTAGACAAAACAGTGTCCTACATATAATAACTGATTATAAGATATTTGTTAGACCTGTTTATCTGTCTCTAAATGTACTGTGACTGTGAGCCTTTAAAAGAAATTCAAAATAGATCTTTAAAAGTTATAGAAATGAAAAGCTAGAAAAGAAAGAACTGTTAAAATATTAAAAAAAAAAACAGATTTGACATCTGAGAAAACAATCCATTCGAAATATTCAAATACTCTGTAACGTGGCCTAATTTAGAGTCCTGATTCCAAAACGAATTTGTCACAGGAATCAAACATATGATTAATGGCATTAATATGAATATGAGTTAATTCTTTCCTTCTTTAGTTTTTTTTTTTTTTTGAACACCATTATAGGTACAATGCTTACTCTGAGGATACAAACATAAATATGCCACCATATCTGTTTGCTATGAGCTCAAACTCTAGTGGGTGAGAGACCATTAAAATGTTATTCAGATTCACTCTACCAATAATTCTCCAAGAAAAAGTATCCTGTTGCACTGCCCTCAAAATTTTAAAAATGCTATCAATTTGTCAATTCCTGACAGATAAAACACAGATGGATGTTGTTTCATATTTTGTTGCTTTGAATACTCACCGTACTTGGTTTGTGAATCTTTTGTACCAAGCTATGTTGTTATGCATAAGATTTATATGTCTGTAGCTTTATCTCTATCTATGACACATAATAGAAAAAAAAAAATCCTGAAACAGTGTAACTTGGTGATGTCATTTGGCTGCTTCTTAGGATACCATATGCAGTTAGCATATATAAACTACTTGTTAATTGACTTAATATAAAAGCTTTGAAGAAAGTCCAAATACATACATAAGCACAAAAACGCATATACATACACACACAAACAGACACACATACAAGTGAAATTTGGGTTGTAGATCATGTTACAATGAAGTTAAGCTCCACATTAGAGAAATAAATTCAATGTCATCATTTAATAAACATTAACATTTAGGCTATAGGAATTTATGAATTGCTGTCCTTCACAAAATACCTGGAAAATGTAGGCTGTGTTCAATGCTAGATCAGATTGACTTTTTATAGATGTCTTTTTTACACTGCAAGATATTTTATAAACCACTAGGTCTATACTATATGGACTCAGTGATAAGATTTTTAAAATAAAAAATTAAAGACTGGATTAAGGCCTGAAATAATTTGTTTTAGGCCATGATATGAAAAAGACAGCACAGTACTTGCAAGATTCTTACAAAAACAACCAAATTACTGGTAACAGAAAATCAGAAATATAAAAGGTTACATTTAAACTTCTTTTTTTTTTTTTTTTTTTTGGCAGAGGATTGCAAGTAACTAAAGGGCATTGGCTTTGGCTTCTGAATAATAACATCGGGTGAGCAGACACCAAGACGTGGTCTGCATTATGGAGAGTCTTCCAGCTATCCGGGAAAGAAAAATCGCAGGTTGGGCCACATTTAAAACAAACCTAATAACTTTTTAAAATCTAGCTTTTGTCAAGCCACCTATTTTAGGGTGTGGAAAACTGAAGAGACATATGGCACTTTAAACCCAGGAGCTGTTAGAGCCTCACCAGATGCACTGTACTTATGTAATACATTTGAGCTCAGATCAGTCTCTGGGTTCCATTTTATAAATTGCTAAGCAGATGTTCATAAAGAAAACTCTTGCTTATTCTCTCCTGTCATTACAAATTCTGTAACTCTCTACTGAAAAATGCTAAGTGTTATCGGCCTCCTTTGTTGCTTCTGTACTCTTGGGTATTGAGGAGTCAACATATTTTATCTGCATAGATCACTTTCAATATTATGACTCTCAGCTGTGGGTCAAGGAGAGGTAATGTGTTATAACGGAGAGATTATACAGTCTGGGGTGAATATGGGTTCAATGTCTAGTGCTACCATGCCCTTGCTCTATTACATGGCTAAGAACGAGTTATTTAACAGTAATGAGTCTCAGTTGTAAGCTATAGATGGTAATTCCTATTTCAATGAACTACTATGATGACAGAAGATAATATATATTGGTTACTTCCCCATCCCACCCCCAATCCATTGCTCATGTGTAATATTCAAGTTCGTTTTCTGGTAACTGTGAACATACATATTGGCATCACTTTCGTAATAACAGTAGAATTCAAGACAAGAAATTTTTCTCCAAAAAATGATTTTGAAAACTATCTTTAGGTATGAAATTACTAACCAGGAATCTACAATTTTATATTATTTCCTAGAGTAAATCTTCAATATATTTTAATAGCTAAAACATCTTTAAGGATCATGCCTAACATAGATAAACAGTATTTTGAAGAAAGGAAAAAAGAATAAAAACTAATGGCAAGGATTTTAACATATCACACAGTTTTCTCTATATCATTAATAAAACGTTAAGTATAGTATATAGTAAGCAGAATGTATCTGCTCTCCATTCCATTCTTATCTCATGCCTTAGCTCAGGTTCTCATTGTCTCACTGAGAAGTAGCATGCTATACATGGGGGTGGAGGTGGGAGCTGAATTCTGGTGTCATTGCCAGTTTAAGTTGGATTCTGTTTCTACTATTTGTTATTAATGGGTCCTGGGGTAACAAGTTTCATAGTATTTTGAGGCTTGGTTTCGCCTCTATCCAGTAGGAGTCCTAATTATTATTGTGAGTTAATGTATGTAAAGCACCTCGTAGTATAGTAGTGTCTAGAAGATAAGCTCTTGGTAATTGTTAGTTCCTTTCATTAGTTCCTTAGTCTTTCCTGACTCTCAACTATTTTTCAAAGTGGACATTGTAAAATGATGTGCATACCTAAGCATTAATCTTTATAACAGTATAGAATCATAATAAAAAATATCCATTGTGTGCTGAACAGAATTCATACTGCTAGATTTAAAAAAAAAATAAGAAACACAAAAAGTAGTCTGTTTTGAAAGAGCTTACAATCAAATAACAGATGACAGAAGTCATTAACATTTGTGAGGATACCTTCCAGGGATTTTATGAAGATAAGGAAATCTGCAACACCACTCTACACTGAAAACGAAGCTGTATTCCTTTACTGGATATTTAGTACAGTGCAACTTGCTTTTCTTCTAAGCATTCTGGTTACAGCTATATTTTAATACTGATACAATCCTAGTCAAAATAGCAAATATAAACTGTCTAGGTATCATAGTGACTGTCTTTATAGAGTCACAAATTACTAGTTGGTGGGGCACATGATACATATTTAAACTCACAGGTCACACATCTTTATATAATAAGATCTTTTTGTACATAAAATATTTCCCATTTTGAGAACTCCTTATAATATAAAACTGCTTAAAAGATCTTTGTCTTTCCTGCCTCCATCTTTTATCCTTCAATTACCCCTTCCCTCCTTACTTTGTCCATTTCTTTTGTCATTTTTTCATTCCTTTTCTTTTTAACCGAGAACTTTACCAAGCAAGAGTTCAACTTTCATTAGAAATATAAAAACAAAATTGTGTATCATGAGTCAAAACCAGCTCTTTTAGTCGATCATCAGAATCTAGAGGGGATAGAAATAACCAAAGAAATGACTTAACCCATGAACATCCTATTATCAAGAAAGGTACACTAAGTGGAATATTTATGCAGATTATTCTA
Source organism: Plecturocebus donacophilus (assembly GCA_004027715.1). NCBI lineage: Eukaryota > Metazoa > Chordata > Mammalia > Primates > Pitheciidae > Plecturocebus > Plecturocebus donacophilus. Next base: position 75,113 of record PVKP010004058.1, read on the forward strand.
AGGTTTGAATTATTTCCAAAATTTTATATTTTATTGTTTGCTAGTTTTATTTTTTTTATGAATGTTGTTTTAAAGAACTGTTTATGTTATATTCGACATGTAAGTGTACCTTAATTTTAATTTCTTTAACTACCATGGATTTCATGTTGTGTCATTTGTTGCTTTATGTTTACAATGTAGACACTGAGTTAAAAACAGTAAAATATGTGGCTTAAATTTATGTCTATCATTTATATAGCACTCACTTTTATGATGCTTTCACCAGAAAAAGGGACTATCCTCAGTTCATATTTTAAAACTAATAGCTAAGCATAAGCAATCCTGAAATTGCGCTTTCAAGAAAAAACTGTGCTACAGGAAAGATCATATGTTTTCAGTACTCTGTGTATATTGACCATTTGAATAAAAAGGGTAGCTTCCATTTCCAACAGGTAGAACCCCAACTACAGAGCTTAATTCATTTTATTCAGAGAAGATTCTAAATATAAACCATGGATACAATGAAACATCCATTCATCATGCTATCCATATCTACTGCCAGTCAGGTGGAAATGATGGCCAAGATCCTATCTACATTTTATAGAGTTTGACGGGGAGGAAAGCCCTCATGTCGAACATGACAGTTTTAAAAGTACAAAAGTTGGATGAATACAAGATAAGTGAGATACTTTTATTTGTGATATTTTTTGAGACAGGGTCACATTGGGCTGTGGCTCACTGCAGTGTTGACTTTCTGGACTCAGGTGATTCTCCCACCTCAGCCTCCAGAGTATTTGGGGCCACAGGAGTGCACCACCATGCTCAGATAATTTTTTGTATATCTTTTAGAGACAGTTTCAGCTGCCGTGGCCTCCCAAAGTGCTAGAATTTCAGGTCTGAGCCACTGCACCTGGCCACCAAGATACTTTTAGAAGTGAAATAGGACATTGTTCATAATTGTCCCAGGGCAACAGATGTAAAGTGGGATTTTCTAGGGCAAAGCAAGGTGTATGGCCTCCTGATAGAGGTTGGTAGGAAGCCACCCTAAACATGGGCTAAAGTAAGAGTTCACATGCTCTCAAGATATCTTCCCCACCTGTCACATATACATGCCAAATAGCTAACTGGGCCAAGGTGGCCCAGTTTCTCTTTCTAAGGAACAATCTAGATTTTTTTTTTCTATTGAAAGTGATGCACGCTTTGGGCAGGTATGTCTTTTCCCAGCTGGCCTGCAGTGCATGACAAGGACAGCCCAGGTTGTTTAAGTAGCACTTTCTCACTAAAATGCACACTAGTAATATGGAGTGAAAGCATTTTCTTATTTATTTATTTATTTATTTTACATTTCTGACAATAGTCATCATTACCTATGAATTAAGTAGTTGAGGTTAAGGGACGAGCAAGTAGAGTTGTGCTATTATATAGGAGCCTCGGTCCCCAGAACACACAATCTAATTCTATTTAGGTGTGGGCCATTCTTCAGAACACAGAGAATCAGTATTTTCCTCTGCTGGCCTTCAGAGTAACAAGCACGCTTTATATTATTTGTGATTTTAGTAGCAAAGTTCTAGTCGAACACTTGTCTTTCAGTATCAGATTTTTATCTGTACAGAGGAATGGTAATACTTCAAACTGTGGCTGTGAGAATAGAATGACCATGTTTTTAACAGTAATCTTTGCTCCACTGGGGTACACAACTTTTTTTCCCCCTAAGACTAGAGAACTGTCTTCATGATCTGTATAAGGAATTATGAAAGGTTAGAAACTTTGTGGATTTCATCCAAATGCAATGTTCATGGCCTAAAAACAATCAAACTAGTACTAATATTTCAATCATAGAAACTTTCAAATGACTATGTCCTTTTCTTCCAGGATGCGTTCCCCTGTTTAGCCTTTACCTATCCTCTCTAAAACTTTCCCTGACTTCTCTGAGTAGAAGGCAGTAGACTCTGTATTCCCAAAGTCCTTTCACATGCCCTTATCACTGCACACAGAATGCTCCACTCTAGTGTAGAGTTTGCTTTTGATCTAGTCCAGTGGATCATGAGTTACTTCAAGGCTCTATTGCTAGCATGTAAAGCAGTAAGAGGCACTTACCAAACATTAACTGTATCAATGAATGAATGGATAAAATGTGCTATGCATAATCAATTTGGTTAGAGTGCTAAATTCCTAAAGGAGTTGTTAAAGATGAAGAAAGACTGGCTGAATTCAGATATTAATATTTTAAAATACTCTTTAGGAGTTCCTGTAAAGGGCATGAAGCTTTTAGAACTGATCTTGAGACACAGGGACAGTCATGGTTTCCTGGAGAAATCAGCCAACATGAACTTTGGATAACTGCCTATTTGAAGCATCTGTATTTGCTTATATCAATGTTCTAGCCTATTGCTGCTTTTTTTGTGTGTGACTTCGTCTAAAAATGAAGATACCCTAACTTACCCATTACATATATTCTAAGTTAAATATGAAAAGTGCAAACAACTTTTAACTTTCGAAGATGAGACTGTAACAACTTTTGAAACAGATTTTTCTAATTCTTAGACATAACCTGGTTGACTGGCATTTTTGGACAATATAAACACTTGCAGGCTGTAGAGGCTTATTTATCATACAGATATATTAATTTAGACCACAGATCAGTAAACTTATTCTGAAAAATGCTCAACAGCAAATATTTGAGTCTTCGTAAGTCAGCTGGTCTCTATCTGTATTTAATTCTGCCATTTCCAGGCAAAAACTGACATAGGTGATAGGTAAACAAGTGGGTGTGACTTTGCTCAAACATTATTTACAAAAAATGGCACCTGGGCAGGATTTGGCTGATGGATAATAGACTGGAACCTCTGATTCTGGCCAAGTTCTAGAATAAGTTAATAAGTTTTGTAAGATTTTTAATTTATCAGAGAATAGTGCTGGTGCCAGGAAAATAGCTCATTTTTAAGGACATAAATTCCGTATGCTGTACAAAGACACTGAGAATTCCTCATTCATTTATAATTAAATCATGCCTTTGTAAAGGGTAACTTTACATGATGCCTTACCATACAAATGAAGTATGATTATTAATTATTATTTGGTTTTTATGTATCTAACAAACAATATTTAGTTAAAGTTAATTTTCACTTTCAGTTTGACTTTTGGGACTAGAGCAATCATGCTTTGCTGAAAACACTTACTGTATACTTGTAATTGTCCACGAAAGGAATTTTTTCCACGTGAGTTTTCAGCTCTGCACTCATAAATGCCTGCATCATCCAGTTGTACATTCGGTATTTCCAGCACTGCCTGAGATTTCCGCAGACGTGCCTTACTAGGAATATAACCATTAACCTTCATCCATGTGATTGTTGGAACAGGGCTATGATAGGGAACAAAAATACTGTTAATACACTTTCCACTATTAGGAACACAAATTCCGTTATCTGGTAATTTAAGCACTTAATAGGCTGAGTGCAACAAAATATAATCACAATAAAGGACCATGTGCTGGTTGATATACTTCACTTTCCATGTGGGTTGTGTGGTAAGTAGTCAGATTATGCAAAGATAGTTTCCTTTTCTTTCATATTTCAGGAATGCAATTCAAAGACAATACAAATTGTAACCAATTATGATTTATTTTTAAAAAACACTGGTATATTTTTGTAAATGACAAGAGTAATTTGGCAAAACTACTAATATGTGCTTATTGCAATGAGTCAAACAAGAGGGTTATGAATTAAGTAAACTAAAAACTTGTCTTGCCTTCAACCCTGCAAATCTTATTTTCTGGCCAAATAGCAAATACACTGTACATATAATCTCCCACTTCATCTCCGTGAAGCATATGTTCACACATAAAACGAGTTTTGTTATTTTTAAAATATAAATTTTGTATATTTGCTATTATTAAAAGATCATATTCAGTAAATATTTGCCTGGCTTATTCTGTTTAATAGTTGCATATTATTTCACTGTATAGATGTACCAGCTTTAATCAACTGTCCCCTTGTAGGTAAACATTGAATACAGCTGCAATTTTCCTTTTTCTCTTTTTTTTTAAATTTATTTTTATTTTTATTTTTTGAGACAGAGTCTCGCTCTGTCGCCAAGGCTGGAGTACAGTGGTGTGATCTCAGGTCTCTGCAACCTCTGCTTCCTGGTTGAAGCAATTCTCCTGCCTCTGCCTTCAGAATAGCTGGGACTACAGGCACACTGCCACCATGCCCAGGTAAGTTTTGTATTTTTAGTAAAGATGAGGTTTTACCATGTTGGCAAGGCTGGTTTCGAAATCCTGACTTCAAGTGATCTGCCTGCCTTGGCCTCCCAAAGTGCTGCAATTACAGGCATGAGCCACCATGCCCGGCCTGATTTTTCTTTTTCTACTCACTAAAAAATCAATGCTGCTATAAACAACCTTGCACATATTTCATGTAGTATTGTATTTTCTCTAGCAGTCATTCACAAAACTCGGTCTGACGGGTCAAAGGACATGCACATTTTTCATCTTAATAAGTAGTGTCAAATTGTTTTTCAGTAATATAGTAGACTTTCCCTACCTATTGGTAACGTGATACTGTTGCCCTATATGTTTGCCAGCATTGCATTTGATCAATCTGCTTAGTTTTGTTAGTACTCATAGGTTAAAAAATAATATCTTATTGCTTATTTAATATTTTCCCAAACTCTAAGGATGTTGAACATCTTTTCATAATTTTACTGACCATTTGCATCTGCATTTCAGTGACTTGTTTATGTTGTTTTTCTTATTTTGCTAGCTTTTTATTTGCTTATCTGTGTTCTTTAATTTCTCAGAGTTATTTGTGTTTGGGGCATCGAACTAGTCTTCCCCAGTGTATCATTAGCTTATGATGGTGCCTGTAACACAATTTTAATAACATTTTTTGGGAAAAAAGAAACATGATAGTTTCCTTCCTGACTTCTGATTTATTTATTGCTTAGAAAATTATCTACAAACCTAAGCTCGTCAGTATTTTCTGAAGTAATTTTTGTAGCATTTTCTACGGATCTTTCATGTATCTAGACAATATTTGTTTACTGGTATGAGACAGGAAATGTAACTAATTATTTCAGCATCATTAAATAAGTAAAACTCCTTTTCCCACAATATTTAAAATATTGCTTTTGTCATATAATTTGTTCCCACATACTTGAACCTGTTACGGGCTTCTCAGTTCTGTTCCATTGATTTATTTAGTACTATTTCTATTTAATACACTTCATGCTTTGGACCCAGGTGACTTTTTCAGTTTGATTTCTCACTACTTCTTTCCAGATTTCCTGACCCAGAAACACATCCCTCTGTGTTTCCAGTCATATCTGTTAAAATGCTACTCATCCTTTGAGACCTGTCCTAAATGCCTCCTCTTCAGCAAAGTCCTAATTTAGGCAGCCAGCTAGAATTTTTTCTTTTAAATAACAAAATGCTTTGTGTATCTTACTTATGTCTCTTGTAACTATCTATCGTGGATTATAACTGTTAAGTGTAATATAGTTTTCTTTTATTTTTTCCTATAGGATTGATAACAGTGTTCTCTATTATAAATGACATTATGATAAACACTCTTATGTATCTTGGAACACTTTTCTGCTTTATTGCTTCTGAATAAAACATAAAATTGAAGTTGCTGGATAAAGGAGTTGGCAATTTTTGCTTGTTGGTATAGGCACATGTATTCAATATCCAGAAAGCATGAACTTTACATTTAGGAATATCCTTTACATCACTATGACATATTATTATTTTAATAGATGCTAGAATTTTTGCATATATTCAAAGGTGAGATTGTAGCTTATTAACGTTGTTTGATTGTGAGCTTATTCATTGGTGAGTTCATGGTTTGTTTACAGACAGCTTTGACAGGCGCAGTATCATAATGATGAGTGATTGGTAAACAAGCCAGAATATTTCTGTTTCCTGTATTCTGTATCAACTTAAATTGTAGGGGAATTATATTTGCTTCAAATACTGATAGGATTCTCACAAGGTTACCTGGGTCTGCCACCATCAGTGGAGTTAGTTTTTCTGACTTTATTTTCCTTAACTGTATTGTTTAAATTTCTGGTTATACCAACGTTGGCAATTCACATTTCACTAGAATATCAACTATCATTCATAATTTCAATGTTTTAACAGCAAGTTATACAAATAGTAATTGTTTAGTTTAAAACAGTCTTAATCTCAGGTAGTTACACATTCTAGAAGTTAAGTATGGGTTCCACAGCGAGATTTATTGGGTATAGAGATAGCTCTGCAACTACAAGTTACTTAACATTTCTTTAGTTTCCTCAATTGTAACGTAATGTGGAAATATTACTACTTATGTCAGAGTAGTTGTGAACCTTGAAAGATTTAAAGTGCCTGGCACAAAGTATGCAGGCAAAAAAAAAAAAAAACCTTTTACAATAATATAATAATGGTTGTTGTATATTCTTAACATTTTGTTTAGTTTATCCTAATTTTAGGGCTTTTGTTGTACATTCCTGAAAAAACACATACACATTTATGCCATCTGCAAGCAGAGGTAGTTTTATTCCTTCCTTTCCCATCTCAAAGCCATAATGATTATTTTTAACGCCTGACTATACTGATCAGGACTCTCATTAAGTGTGGAACAGAGGTGGTGATAAGATGAAAAGAAAGGGGAAATAGTTTAGTTTCTTACCATTATGATGCTGAATAATGACTTTCTCTAAGTGCCTTCTTCCTAGATGAGAAAGTTGCCCTACAATCCTACATATTTGTGACAGTTCAAAATCAAAAATACATGATGAAACTGTATTTTTGATTTTGTTTTGTGCTTTTTCTGTGCTTACTAAAAACGAATGTAAGATTTTCTTTTACTCTATTCATGAGACAAATTATATAAATTGATTTTTAATAGTTAAAACAAATTTGCATTCCTGAGATAAATCCAAGTTGGCTGGGTATGCTATGTAATTTCTTGTTTACATGTTTGATAGAATTCATCAATGCAACTAACCCAGCCTGAATTTTTTTGTAGTATAAAGGTTTTTAATTAAAAATTTAATTTCATTGATATGGGAAAATTCATATTTTCTATTTCTTATTGTGCCAGTTATAAAAATTATTTCTTTTAAGGAGCTTGTTTATTTGACCTAGTTGTGAAATTAAATGTTGTCAATTAACATTGCCTTCCTGTACTTTAAATGTTTTAGGACAGAAATGTAGTGGTATTTCTTCTTTCATGATTGATACTGGTTATTTGAATTTTATCTCTTGTTTCTGATGTTTATAAGTTTTATTAATATTTTTTTTGTTATGGTATTTTTTAAATTTTACTTTAAATTCTGGGGTACAGGTGCAGATCTTGCAAGACTGTTACATAGGTATACATATGCCATGGTGGTTTGGTGCCTACATACCCCCGTCATGTACATTAGGTGTTTCTCCTAATGTTATCCCTCCCTAATCTCCTAACCCCCTGCTATCCCTCCCCTAGCCTCCTCACCCCCCAATAGACCCCAGTGTGTGATGCTCCCCTCCCTGTGTCCTCATTGTGCAACACCCACTTATGAGTGAGATCATGCGGTGTTTGGTTTTCTGTTCTTGTGTCAGCTTGCTGAGAATGATGGTTTCCAGATTCATCCATGTCCCCACAAAGGACATGAACTCATCCTTCTTTATGACTGTGTAGTATTCCATGGTATATATGTGCCATATTTTCTTTATCTAGTCTATCATGGATGGGCATTTGGGTTGGTTCCAAGTCTTTGCTATTGTGAACAGTGCCACAGTGAACATACGTGTGCATGTGTCTTTATAATAGATCGATTCATAATCCTTTGGGTATATACCCAGTAACGGGATTGGTGGGTCAAATGATATTTGTATTTCAAGTTCCTTGAGGAATCGCCACACTGTCTTCCACAATGGTTGAACTAATTGATGCTCCCACCAACAGTGTAAAAGTGTTCTTATTTCTCCACATCCTCTCCAGCATCTGTTGTCTCCAGATTTTTTAATGATCGCCATTCTAAGTGGCACGAGATGGTATCTCAGTGTGGCATTTCTTTATTAGTATTTTCTAAAAATGAAATTTGAGTTTTACTTTTCCATGTTATCGGTCCATTTTTTATTTTATTGATATCTATTAATTTTTTTTCTTCTACTATTTTTGAGCTTAAATTGATTTTGTTTTCCATTTGTTTAAGGTAGAAGGTTAGATAATTAAGTTTTGAATTTTCCCTTTTAAATGATAAAGATTTACCTGTAAGCATTGCTTTAACTATATCAAACACATATTGTGTTTTCATTGTTAATCAGCTCAAAATATTTTCTGCTTCCTTTTCGTGATTTCTTATTTTGTTATTTGGATGTGTGTTTTAAATTTCTAAATATTTTATTTTAAAAAATATTGTTATTGATACATAATTTTGTTGCAATTATAGAACATACTCTCTTGTTAGTCTTTTATTAAGAATAAGACTTGTTTTATGGCCCAACACATAATTTATCTTGGTAAATATTCCATGTGCAGATAAGTGTATTCTGTTGTTGGTTGGTAGAGTTCTTTAAATATCAATTAGGTCAAGTTGGTTAATAGCTGTGTTCATGTCTTCTGTACTTTACTGATTTTCTGTCGTCTTGTTCTTCTTATAATTGATAAATTACTGAAGAAGAAGGTAATTTACTGATTTTCTATCCTGCTTTCTTGTAAATGATAAATTACTAGAGAAGGGTGTTGAAATCTCCAACTATTATTGTAAAATGTCAATTTCCTCTTAAATACTGTTAGCTTTTGCTTCATACATTTAAAGCCCCATTACTAGGTGCATATACATTTTGGATTTGAATGTCTTCTTGAGAAGTTAAACTTTTTTTTATTATAAAACGTTCATTCTTGTCTTTAGGCAACACTTAGCACAGTATACTTTGATGTTAAGATACTCTCTTCAGCTTTCCTATGATAAGTATTTTCATGGTATATCTTTTTACTCTTTTTGCTTTTCACATGTATATTCATATATGAAAAACAATTATTTTTAAAGTTGGTTTCTTGAAGATAGTATATTATAAGATGTTGTTTTTAATGCAGCCTGACAATGTGTGTCTTTGGTTTGGTTTGTGAATTTACATTTAATATAAATACCTGTGGTTGGATTTAAGTCTAGCATTATATATACATTTTCTGTCTATCCCATCAGTTTTTGTATCTTTTTTCTCTTATTTTTTTATTAGTTGTTAATATTTTATTTTAGTCTTATATTAGTTTATTTAAGGCAGTCTTTTGTTTCTGTGCTATGTGTTTTACTATTGTAACGTTTGCAATATGTATCTGACAATATTATGCTTACAGGTTCTCTCTCCTACCCTTTGCGCCATTCTTATCATACACATTATTTCTACATGCTTTATAAACCCTCTAATTCATTATTTTTTTTTTTTTACAAAACAAGTGGAAATTGAAATTAGAAATTAAAAGTGGCAAATATACTTTATATGTATACACATATTTTAAAAACATTTCTTGCAGGTTTTGTGTGTGTGTGTGTGTGTGTGTGTGTGTGTGTGTGTGAAGGGTGGATTTGTTAAGCAGTATTACATTTCCTACAACCTAAATAATTTTCCTTAACATTTCTTGTACTGTTGTCTGCTGCAGCAAATTATTTTAGCTAAAAAAGTCTTTATTTTAAAAAGAATAAATGTATTTAATTTTTTAAAGAATATTTGCACTGGATACATAGCTCCAGGTGAACTGTTTAAGATTCTCTTAAACTGTTTTTCATCATTTAGATTATGTTGTATCTTCCTGTATTTTTCGTTGGTTTTACCTTCTTGTATTTCATTGAGCTTTGGAGATCTGTAGGGTTAAGTTTTACAACAACATAGATAATACATTGTTATATTCTTCAAACTTTTTTCAGTCTATCCCTCTCTTCTGAGACTAAAGCTTGTTTTATGTTATATAACTAATTGTTCCGCTAAGTAATAGCTATAATTCCATTTCATTTCTCCTTATATACTATACTTTACAGGGTTTCTATTGCTCTATGTTCAAATTCATTGATCTTTGCTTCTGCAGTGTCTAATCTGCTATAAATCCAATCTAGTAAATTTTTTTTACTTCAGTCTTTTTATTCTAAATGTTTTATATTTAAAGATAGTTCTGTTTCTGTCTTGATTATATTGATGTTTTCCTTTAAAAGACTGTATTAGAATTCTCTAGAGAAACAGAACCAACAAGAAATAGAATTATACATGTATGTATTTATTATGGGAATTGGCTCACACAATTATAGAGGTGGAGAAGTCCCACAACATGCTGTCTTCAAACTGAAGAACCAGGAAGAAGGATTTTGATGTAATCCAGTCGGAGTCCAAAGAAGAACCAGAAGATCTGATGGTGTAACTTTATTTGAAGTTGAAGATTTGAGAAATTGGGGGCCAATGATATAAGTCCCCAAGTCTAAAGGCCCAAGAAAATTTAGTTCTAATGTCTGAGACCAGGAGAAGATGGATGTCCCAGCTTCAGAAAGTAGCACAAATTAATCCTTCTCTCTCTTTTTAAAAATTCTATCTGTGTCCTCAGTGGATTAGATAATGTCCACTCACACTGATGAGGGCAATTCTTCCTTACTCAATCTACTGATTCAAGTGACAATCTCTTCTAGAAACACCGTCACAGATAAAGCCAAAAATTATGCTTTACAAGTTATCTGGGTATCCCTTATTCCAATCAAGTTGACATCTAAAATTACTATCACAATGATTAACCATATTCATAACAGCTGTTTTAAAATACCTTTTTTTTTGTTTATTCCAACATTTCTGATATTTCAGGGAATGTTGTATTGACTGATCAACTGATTTCATTGACCTCCTGTTTATAGTCCCTATATTCTTTTTGTTGTTTCTTCACATTTTTGCAGTTTTAATTAGGGACTTCACATGGTCAGGTCTCTGAATTTTGTTTTTGTCCTTTAATCACTGGCAAATTTTTTCTGGCCTGCAGCTAATTTACTTGCGGTTTAGTTTAATCCTTCTGAAACTTGTTTGTAATCTTTTTTTTAGGGTGAGTTTAGAATAGCCTTTATTTTAGAGCCAGATTAACCCTACTACTATGGCCCCGTCTTCTTTTTTTCAGTCTCTACTGAATGAACCATGTGTTCAATGAGGTTGTATTTCTCTGGTTAACTGGGGTTTGAAGATTTCCCAACCTAGTTCAGTATTTAGTTCTTGTTTGTTTGTTTGCTTTCAGGTCTTCTGTAGTTTTTTCCTTCTCTGCTAGTTTTTCTTAGTTTTTCACCCTGTGCATTCATAGCTTAGTATTTGTTCAAATACTCAATGAGATCCCAGAGCAGATGCCTAGAAGTTGTTCTTGTGTAACTCCTCCATTTCTGTTACTTGCCCTATAAATTTCAGTCACTTCAGCTTTACTGATCTCCCTTCTCTGTCCTTTCAGCTCTGAAATTATGCTCATCTTGAGTTTCTCCTTTCTGGCTCAGTTTCTGATAAAAATTTTCCTGGAAAAACACTACGATATGGTCAAGTTCACTTTTTAAACATTCTCTGGGGGATTGCATTCCTGCAATGCCTGTTATCCAATATATGAGAACAAATGTTCCATGTATTTTATTCTTTTTTATTAGTCTACACTTGAGGCCTAATATGGGACAAATTATCCCACAATGCTTATTAGCGGTAGTCCAAAATTGTTTTAATAGGAGAAAAATTAATCTGGTAACATTCCAAAGTCTAGAAACAGAATGAATACATGTGTTTTATGTGATTACACATTAGATGATTATTTATTAGATAAAAAAAATAAATTACAACTACCTTGAACACTATGGAGCAATCTTAAAAATAAAGATTAAGGAAAAAATCAAATAAAAAATGACTACATATGTCACAATACAATCTTAGCAATGTTAAAAATTAAGCAAAAATAAAGAATATGCGTTAAAATATATGTCGATGTGTCATAAAATATTTTCTTAAATCACAAAGATGATGAACATATATTTCAGGCTGTTGATTCCCTCTTGAGGTGAGACAGGAAGATGAGACTGGAAAATACTATGCAGTGAGCTTCAAAATTATTGTTACTCTTGGTACTGTTTTAGTTCCCCAGTTGGTTGCTGGATTCATAATTATGTTTTCTATTAATCAGATATTACATTAAAAATAGTATAAACCAAATTGTTTCATGTCTTTATTCATTTTTCATGTATTCTCAGAGATAACTGTCATCCTTTTTCAAATATCAATTTTGACACGAGAATAAATCTTATTTTAACATTTAAATTTCTTTTAAAATTCATTTTGTCATCATCAGACTTTATAATTACCATTGGTTTGTGTAATGGCATCTCTAGTAGATTTCTAGCAGAACTCTGTTTTTTTTTTTTTCTTGTAATAATAGATGTATATCTTAAAGAATTTAGGTGGTCACTTGTGTTTTCCCACTGACTATTGGTTTCCAGTCTCATATTGGAGGGAAAATGACTTCTAACACCTCACTTTAAGTTTTGTCAGCCCTAGATTTTTTCCAGTTGTCTAATCTTTGCATAAATAGTTAAAGCAGTAGAGAAATCCCACTGAAAATAAAACTTAATTCTTTCATGTGGGGATAACTGCTTGATATTACTTTCTTAAATCTAGATTTTTATATTTTTTCCATGCTAAAAGACAAAATTACTGATTTAGCCCTTTTTTTCTTCTTTCTACAATCTTTAAATCATTTCTACCTTAGTTTGTGTTTTGGGGCCCACAATGTGTAATTACAGTTGGCCCTTAATTATTTACCTAAGAACACACAACCTTAAACCATTGTGACTGAAGTTAAAATGACTATTGTACATTTACCTAAGTTCTTAATGCCTTAATTTTCTATGGTATATCCATTGATTTCCTGGCTTCTGCCTAACCATTTTAAGCTACTTTATTTTCTTGGCTGGAATAAAGTCTTAATTTCTTTGTATTTTCTCATTTAATCAGCTAGGGAAGGGAATCCAGTATGAATAAGGAAAAAAAAAGCAATATGGAGGACCAGGCTTTGGATTAGGGGTAAGTTGACACACGATGTGAAATTACAGTTGGTATGATAAAGTATTTTTGGCAGTAGGAGATAAAAGTGCATTTTTATGGCATAAGAAAAAAGGAGACCTAATAGTAAGGGGGGGCGAAAAAAATACCTGAGAATTTCAGTAATGAGAGAAACTGTGTAGTCAACTGGCAGGGTGAGCAGTCTTACTATGTTTATTAACTCCTCAATATAACTTTTCTGAGTTCTCAGTATATGCCAAACTTGTATTGAAAATGAAGATCAATAAAATGAAATAATCAACAGAGTGAACAATCTGAAAAATGAGATAAAATATTTGCAAACAATGAATCTGACAGACAACTGATATCCAGAATTTACAAGAAACTCAAACAAGTCAAGAACAACAAAAAATGCCAAAATAACCCCATTAAAAAGTGAGTGAAGGATATGAATAGACATTTTTCAAAAAAAGCCACACAAATGGCCAAAAGAATAGAAAGAATACTCAACATCAGTAGGCATCAGATAAATGCAAATTAAAACCACAATGATATTATCTTACTCTAGTCAAAATGGCTATCATTAAAAAGCCAAAAAAATAAGATGTTAGCAAAGTTGCAGAGAAAAGGGAATGCTTATACACAGTTGGTAGAAATGTAAATTAACGCACTCTCTATGGAAAACAGCATCAAGTTTTCTCAAATAACTAAAAATAGAACTACCATTCAATTCATCAGTTCCATTGCTGGGTATCTACCCAAAGGAAAACACATTACTGTATTAAAAATATACCTGCACTCATATGTTTATCACAGGACTATTGACAATAACAAAGATATGGAATCAACTTAAGTATTCATCTATGAATGATTGGAAATTAAAGAAAATGTTAGATATATATATATCATTATATACATGTACATATATATATGTGTCTGTGTATACACACATACCATGGAATACTACTCAGCCATAAAAAAGAACGAAATAATGTCTTTTGCAGCAACATGGACTGAACCAGAAATTTTTCAAAAGCAGAAAGTCAAATACTGCATGTTCTCAGTTATAGATAGAAGCGAAATAATACGTTCATAGGGACACAGAGTGTGGAATAATAGACACCAGAGACTGGAAAAAGAGGGAGGGTAGGAGGGAGTGAGAAAGGTGAGGGCTAAGAAATTACTTATTCAGCATAATGTATATTATTCAGGTGATGGTTACACTAAACACTCACACTTCACCAGAACACAATACATACATGTAGCAAAACTGCACTTGTGTCCTTTGAATTTATACAAAAATAAAAAGAAAGTCAATGCTATAATAACTGAATGAATTTATGACCTAATACAAAAAACTGAATCAAATGACACAAATACAGAAGGAAAGAGTGTTAAGAGGACATAGTCAAGAAGACTATTTATGTTAGAGAGGAAGGTGAGGGAATGTAGCCCAGAAAAGATGACATGTGAGGTGAACCTTGAAAGATGAAGAAAATTTTTGCAGGAGGCAAAAAAATGTTCCTGGCAGGAAAATCCATGTACATGAACACACAGAATAGTGTGAGATAGCAAGACAAATGAATGGAACGTTACATAGTTAAGTACGCTAAAGAGCACATGATGGGTATAAGAAAGTGCTTGTAAGTATATGGAAAGTGCATGTTTTCCCTTCAAAAATAAAAATGTCTTCAAACTGTGAAAGTTTAATGCTGTTTATTTAGATTTTTCCTTTCTTGTGTCCTTAAAATAAATATCCTAAATTTTTTGCCTCCAAGTTATTTGGAGATTTGGAATATAAAATTATTTTAAAAACTTGTTTGCAAAGACTTCCAAACATAAGCTATTGTTAAATAAAATAGTGATCTTGAGCCTGCTGGCAGTGCCAAGGTTTTACTGACATTTTGAATGCCCCATATTCATTTATACAGTACACAACAACTTAGGGGAAATGAAATAATTTTGCTGTTTTCAAATGGCTGATTTGAAATCAAGAATGATTCATTCATTTTTTGTAAGTATTTAGGATTTAAAAAATATTTGAGAGCATAGTAAGATTTTAATTTGCTTAAAATTATGGTATTATCTAAAACAAATTTCTCTATAATAATCTAAAAGTAGAGTTTTTCTCACATACACACACACAAAAGACTGATTTTAGCTACATGGGAAGAATGAATGGAAATGTCAGTTTTTATGAAAAGGCAGAGCACAGTCTGTTTTTCTCCTATTTTAGTTCTGTTGAAATTATATCTGTTCAACTACACATTTGATTTTCATGTACAATAAGCAATGCAACTTGAAGATATAGTAGATTTTTTAAAGCTAATATCATACCGAGGATGACACTATTCATTTGGCTAAAAAATATCTCTGTTAATCACAGAAAACTATGCGAAGCCACATTGAAATTCTGACACAAGCTTTTTGTTATGCACCATCAAAGTGACAAGATAAAATGTGTCTCCTAATGTGGTTCTTGAAAGTATGGAAAGTGTTAGATGAACTTTGGCTGTTGTTGAAGTCATTAAAGGTATTTTTTAAAGATCATTTTTATACATATGATGAGGTAATGTGTAGAATCTGTCAAGGCAGAAGGAATACTTAGCTGTAAAGATTTAATGATTTCAAATGCAAGCACTCCCCAACTGCAAATCACTATTCATAGACAAATTGTAGGTCTGTCTAATGGAGCTTCCTATTTTCCTTGCATAAGTCACAAGTGAGATATGAATTTTACATCTGATGTGAAAATATATACAGTTATGGCTCCTTTGTGATTTGCACAAAAAAAAAGAAGGAAACATTGTATATCTTTGATAGAAGCTGAAAGAACCAAGTTTTATAACTTTTCTCTAAGAAAGCACATAAAAAGCCATCATAAAAAAAGCTATTGAGCCAAAGCCTTTTTTTTTCCTTTTCTTTTATGATTCTGTATCTCAAAAAAAAAAAAAATAGAGAGAGAGTGAGAGAGAACCAAACTAAACCACTAATGTGGATGATCGCCACTATCTACAAAATATGCAAAAACTTTTGAACGCAAAATTTTCTTTGAAAAAGTTTGGAAACCTTCAGGGGCAGTGAGTGCAAAGTTTGGGTTCTTCTTGAGAGGAGAATATATAAATCTTTCCCTTGAGGCAAGGAACCACATTGTCACAGCCTCCAAATGATTAGAATAATTGGCCTTCAGGGAGAATAAATTAACTGCGTCTAACTTGAATATAAGCTTTACATCTCTTTGCTTTTTAATTCTTGACTCAGAATGTGTGATTATGTATTAACTCACAGCCTTCCCCTGGTATTAGTTCTGCTTAGGACTTGATGCAGTTCAGAATACACAGCATCACTTCTAATTATCTTAGGCAAAGAACCTAATTTACGTAAAGAATCTTGATAGTCTCTGTGACATTATGATCTGATATGACCTTTATGTTTTTGCCACTGCTTTTTAAAACAGTTATAATTTTTTCTTTCATTAAAGTTATTTAGCACTGAAAGGAATAAATGCTGATGCCAGCCTACATCCCAAAAAGAGGCAACTGGATGCCCTCCATTCTCACATGTCATTTTTGCCTAGATGCTTCTTATCTTCCACACCAGAAAAAAATACCTATATCCAGCAAAAGACGGAGGACCCAAGAGAATCACATGCCAAACCAGCATTGCCAAAAAACAAGAGTAAGTTTGAAAGTAGCTGAGAGAAATTCTGAAATAATGCCATATTCATTCATTTGTTCACTTAGCAATTATATATAAGGCACTTAGTATGTTCTAGGCTTTGTCGTAGACATGGAGTTGACAATGGGGAGAATGACAGATGTGAATTCATTTAATTAGTAAGTAATGACTAAAAGAATATTGGGCATAATGTAAAGAAAGTATGGACATAGGCACAGCAAATCTAGCGTGGCAAGAATCAGGAAATATTTTTGCTCAAATTTGAATAATGAGTAGGAGTTAACCTCATTAACAAGGAAGAGAGATAAAAAACATTCTAGGAACAGTCAGTAGCCTATGCTCATTCCTGGAGATGTGAGAGAAAAGAGTGTATTTAAGATGCTAAATCAAGTTCAGTATGGTTGTTGCTTCACTAGCACTAGTTAGTGATAAGGTTTAAGAGGAAGACAAGGGTGAGTATGAAGTACTGTAAGAATCATTCAAAAGAACCTGGACTTTTCCTGATAGTTACTGAAAACACTGAAGTGTTCTTAAGTTGCGGAGTGATGTTCACAATTGAGTTTAGGATAGGGCTCAGCAAATTTTTTCTTAAAGAAAGACACATTATATAAGCTTGTGGACCAGATGGTCTCTATTGCAAGTACATGACACTGCCGTTGTAGAGTGAAAGGATCCACAAATAATACATAAGTAAATGGACGTGGCTGTGCTCCAACTAAACTTGGTTCATGAAAACAGGTGACCAGTCTGGGTAAAGGTATGGGGTTATATTAAGAAGTAGATGTTTAAAATACTTAAAACATACAACTAACAAGACTTGATAATGGATAGACTATCAATGATGAAAAAGAAGAAGATAGCAATGCTAGTTTCTTGGCTTGGGATGATATAGCAAGATAAAAAGGAAGAATATTAATTGGTCTTCTACCATGGCCCACACCCTTTTAAGTCCTTGTTATATATTAAATCCACGGAATTAATTTTTATAATGACTCTATGAAGCAGGAACTACCATTTCATCCAGCTTACACATGAGGTATACAGAAGTTAAAAAATCAAGCGTAAGCTCTATTGAGACTTGAGAAATGAGGTGTACAGATGCAAATGAGAAAGTGCCTGTAGAGAGGAGTGGCTGGAAATATTGGAAAGGTGAACAATAAGAGAGTATAATCTCTAAAAAGCAGGAGGTAGAATACAGAAGGAAGGCCAATTTACATGAGAGATAGGAATATCTTTTTTTTTTTCTTCTAAAAATGAGTTGAGAAAAGAGGGATGTGTATGGAGGGTGACAAGTTTATAGATTTAAAGTTAGCAAGCGAAACAATCTTTTGTCTAATATTCTCAATTATCTATGGAAAGTAGTATCTGACCTTTCCTGTAGGAGGAGGAGGTGAAGGTGAGTGTTTCAGTTAGTCACTATGAAGACAGAGAAGACTGGTGCACGGCATCGGGGGCCGAAGTAAGGCTAGGAAAGACACATTTAGGGTGAGACCATGCTGTAGCATTGTATGCTTTCTTCAGCAGTGCTCAGCACCTTGAGTAGAGGCACACAGACATTTCAAGATTCACTAAAGATTCAAAGAGTGAGTACAATGAAAGAGCGTCATGGCAAGAGAGTTAAAGATGATGGAGAGAGTGACTAAAGCAATGGACCATGAAGGGTAAGAGGTGAACCCAGAGGTCCTAGTGAATAGGGAGAAATCGGACATCATGGATTAGGAATACATAGATATGGGTGCAGACTGAATGGGGTCACAAAGAACAGTGAGGTATTTGTGGGGATGAAAAGCCAAGGCCAGAAAACTTTATAACTGAGTTTATTAGTTCAGATGCAATGTGATTCTATGTATCGATGTACTGCTGAACAATAAAAGGTTTTGAAACAATATCCTTTATTTTACTCTATTTTATTCACTGCCTCACTCTCACCTCTTGTGGTAATTTTCCAAGTTCTGCCAGAAAAGCTGATTAGTTTCCCATTGCCTCTCCCTAATTTGATGTTTATAGTTTGGAACATTGTAGTCTGCTCGTCGGGGCTCATTACATTTTATTACTTCAAAAATTGTCTATATTCTGTCAAAAGTGGAGATGTTAAATTAAAACTTACATAGAAAAAGAGTCTTTCTTACAGAAATACCACAAAACTTGTGATCATCTTAACTCCCTATTCAATTTTCAACTTGTTTTCGTCAGTACCAAGTTTTCCTAAAGTACATAGTCTTTTAAAATGTTGCAAAGCAATAGACATTTTATTAAAACAAAAAGTTAGGTAAAATTTTAATAGCTGTATTCTTCTATTAAAATAACAGAACTGAAGCTGGAAACCTATCAAAATATTCATTCATTAAAAATTCATATTTGTAGATTAGACTGGAAAAATGACATTTTTTATACTGATTATATTTGTTTTTATACTCAAAGGCTATGTAGGAATAACAATAAAAAATTCCTTTTTGGTAAAGTTACTTGTGAAATTATTTCCCCCAAATGTGGGCATTAATAAGAAAACAGATTGAGTATTTAAAAATGACATTATATGGAAAATAAATATCATGATATGTCTGCATAACAGAGTCATGAAAGAATTATGTTTTGGCACACTGGTATAAAATGCTGGTCAGAAAACACTGACAGTTAGTACTTTCTTAATACTCCTTAAACTTTCATGATATATAAATCATAACAAATCAGTAGCAGCAGACTTATTCTCATGATAAGATTCACAATAATGGCTATTTCTAAAAGTATATTGCTTACTTAGAAGAAACCTGAAGCCACTTGTTACATATTTTTTGCTAATTAAATTTACAAAAATATGCAAGAAGATACTATGTTTTGTCTCTAGAGCATTTCAAGGCTTTTAAAATTTATAACTGCCCTTTTTGAGTCCTTTCCTGTTTTGGCTGGTGCCAATAGACAGGATTGAAATGGATAATAATATTTAAAATATTCCATAATGAAACAAACTATAATTTTAATGCAATACAACAATATCCACATTAATAACTATGCTATAGCAAAATACACACTAGAACATTCAGACAGATAACCTAATTTGCTATATCTAGTGATATTATTATAGTAACATTCTCAGAATGACTGTCTTCTCATAATCTTCATGGGCCACATATGTAAAAGTAAAGTTATATCATCACTCATCTGTAGCCCCTGGGTTCCTGAAACATTGTTTCAAGTTGAATTGACTATATGGTTAGGTGCATTAGAACCTTTGTAATATAGAAGTTCATGTGCTCATGGTTGACCCTATGATTTCTCTCAAGTAACAGGAGAAAGAAAGTAAAATCTCCATTCTTCTATTTTTTCATCCTAAGTTAGAGACACTTAATATTTGAAGCTAGCAGCTGCCAGAGTTGTAAGTAAAGCTAGTACCTATAGACTGTGCAGTGGAAAGTGTAGGAAATAAATGGTACTAAGATGGATATTCTAGATTTAGCTCTATGACATTATGGGAGACGTCTGGCAGTTATTTAATATCTATTTAGACTTTGATTCGTGAAAAGATTATATTTGGGAAATGTGGTCGCCAGGCTCTGAATTCATCCCTGATTCTTAGACTCTAATTGACACTATATAGGTATGATTAATTGAGCTTTAACATGGTTTCAGGATTTTATCAGATGTATAATTTAATTTTCACAGAAGCCTAAGAAGTAGGCTTTATCTTCTGTGTTTTATAAGTAAGTAAACTGAAAAACAGATTAAGTAAACTTCCATCTAAAAAGAAAGAAAAAATAGAAAGTTAACTATGAAGTCATTATTCTTGTACATGTTCAATATATATATTCATGTACATCAGCCCTTTTGTTCCACAGGGTTTATACGAGAATCAAACAGAGAAAAGTGGATGGACATTAAGGCATACAGAATCATTGGCACACTTGTGGCATTTGTTCATAAAGGACTGTACACACCTATGGCACAGCTTAATCTCAGGTGGTAAAAATACCATACTAATGATATACTATACTAATGAGGGGACATGGCTTTCACCTATTTTTAGGACAGAGCCTTCTGCTCTTTACTACAGTCACTCTGTTTATTTATTTATTAATTAAATATTGACAAGGTCTTAATCTGTTACCCAGGCTGCAGTGACCCAATAATAGCTCACTGCAGCCTCAAACTCCTGGGCTCAGGCAATCCTCCATGCATCAGGCTCCTGAGTAGCTGGAACTACAGCTGCACTCCACTATAGCTAGTCTTTAATTTTTTTTTTTTTTTAGAGATGGGGTCTTGCTATATTGCCCAGGCTGGTCTTGAATGCCAGGCCTCAAGTGACTCTCTTAATGCAGTCTCCCAAAGTGCTGGGATTACAGGTATAAGCCATTGTGCCTGACTTACAGCCACATTCTTTACCATTAGGGAAGTGATGTAAAAGAAAGCAAGACAGTTTGATTATATTGGTAAATACTTACTCCATCTATGTCTCCTTATCCTCACCTATAGTATGAGTCCACAGCTTACCACACTACAGGTCAAAGCACAGCACTAAACAGGTTGTGAACGCCGACATTTATTCAGCTTATATTTGTGGAGTACAGTGTTCTCAATGAATGTCCATTCAAGTAAAGTACAGAACTAGCCTTAATACTCTAAATTTTTAAACAGAGGACAGAAAGATAGGTTAAAAAATTTAACAGACACTATTGGTCATTATTTTGGTATAAAGATAGAATGGAAGGGCTGTAAAGATTCATTCCCAATCTTTACCTGCTTAAAATTAACATTATCTATTTGTTAAAAGATATTTTTGACTTACAAAATCCTTACAAAAGCTAAGGGGTACAAATAGTCCACTAATCATGTCATGTAAGGGGTAGAATACTCCATAGTCAATCTCAATTATAAAGGAAGAGGAGACTCAAATTTACCTTTCAGTATCATTTATCTTGAATTATGTTAATATCTTAAATCTATTAGCATGTTTTTAAACTGTTTTATTTAATGATTTAAAGTCACTAGAGCCTGTTTTAGGCAGAGATTATTTCAATTGATATTAAAACTAAAGCCAGACTTCCTTAAACATAGTTCAAACTGTTTTTTTTCTATATCTGAATCACGTGTATTTTTTTTCAATAATCATTAAGCCCTAAAAACTAATAGTAGAGCAATATTTATTTTATCTATCTATCTATCATCTCTAATCTAATCTGTCTATCTATTGATTGATTGATCTTACATACTTGGCACTTGGTCTGTAAGTTTTTAAATTTTGTGGCTTCTTGGCATTCTCTTAGGAACGTCAAATTTGATACTAAAGAAATTATATAAAATATTTTAAGTATTAAGAGCAGCCAGAGTAAAATGTCACCCTAGACTTAATAAGTAAAATCAGCTTTAGAAAATACTCTTTATACTTACAGGAAAGAAAGACTTGACCTGAAAGAATGTTTGGGAAAGATAAAACTTACAAATTATTCCCAATATTTCATATCTATGGAAACATTTTTATGGGTTCAGACTTTCTTCGGATTACTGGGACACATGGCAATATATATCATAAGCAGAAAGTCAGAGAGTGAATTTTCTACCATCTATTTTCAGTTGACACCATGAAAAGCTGAAGGGCAGCAGAAAGAGTTTTATAGAATGCAAGTACTGGATTAGGAAAGCTTGAGAAATGAACTATGTCTTGAGGTATTTCAGAAAAAGGAAAATGTTAGAGCATAAGGCAAATGTTTCATAAAGTAAACAATGCTCCCCAAATACT
The DNA here is from genome assembly GCA_004027715.1 of Plecturocebus donacophilus. Taxonomy (NCBI): domain Eukaryota; kingdom Metazoa; phylum Chordata; class Mammalia; order Primates; family Pitheciidae; genus Plecturocebus; species Plecturocebus donacophilus. The sequence goes on from PVKP010004058.1 coordinate 97,516, forward strand.
CCAGAAAACTAGAGTGAAATAATAAATTAACTATGAATGACAGGTTTTCAGATATTGAGTCGCTTAGAGAAATCTAATAGTAAATCTATGATGTAGATACTGTTATTCCTACTTTACTAATTTTGAAAATGCAACTCAGAGAAGATAACTTATTTGGTGTCATATAGCTGGCAAATAATTGAGCTGATTTTATGACATTAGGTACTTTAAGCCTTTATTGTTCTCCTATCACTTGGTACTGAAAATACACCTTATTCAACTATGGAAGAGTTATAGTGGATTTTATCCAGCAGAATTTTTTTTTAAGGAATGGTAGGTTAAATGAGTAATTTACTGTAGATTTCTACTGTTTCTGTTTTCAACTCTTTCTGAGAAAGGATTCAGTCAAAGAACCACTCTATTACCTTTCAGTCACTGGAATTTTCCCATAATATATACAAGTAAAGACAGGTAAAATATGCAATATTCCAAAGGGCGATGACTATTTCTTTCTCTTGGCTAGATAAAGACATTTAGAGCAGGTTTGGATCAACTTTTATCTTTCATTCACTTTTTACTGAGTAATAAAAATGAGAAAAATATAGCTAGGAACTAGATAAAATGCATGAAAGAATAGTCTCAAAATATCAGGCATCAGGATATAAAGGACAGTGATCCTTGAAGTGTGTTAAATTAACATGCCGAATTATACAACTGCCCAAGCTTGCTCCCTGGACAACGTTTTCAGTCTGCAGCACAGCAAGGGAGACTTAGGCAAAGCTCGGCTGTCTTGAGTTGAAGAGACAGATCTGGCAGTCTGGAGAAGCTAAAGTAGCTAGAATTCACAGTAAATGAAAGAGGAGAGCTGCAGAGAAAGAATGTTAGAGATCTGCAGGAGATTCCCCCATGAGTGTTCAATTCAGTAATAACTAGCACATCCATATGGGAAAACTATTCTGAAATAGGGAAGGACACACTGAAAGGATTAGAAGGACCAGTGCTCAGAATTTATGCAGTCCAGGAACAGTTCCTAACCCAATAGCCATGTGGAGAATATCCTAATTAGGGAGCCATTTGCTTGAGTAGTAAGAAAGGTCTTAACCTGAAGAGTGAGGAAAAATAAAGCCCATATTAATTGCTGCTCAGTTCCTATCTGAAAAAGCATAAATATAAGAACTGAAAAAATAAAATGTTTCTGAGTAATTTAAGCGTATCTCAGATGCTCAGTTTCCAGCAAGGTAAAATTCAAATTCCTGACATCAAATAAAAATTTTCAGGCATGCACAATCATCAGGAAAATATAACTCATACTGAGGAGGAAAAAAAGCAATCAACCAAAAGTAACACAAAAATGACACATATGATAGTAAACAAGGATATTAAAACAGTTATTATGACTATATTACATGTGCTCAAAAACCTACAGAAAACACTTAACATGTTAAGTGCAAATATGGAAGAGATTTTTTAAAAATCCAAATCAGACTTTTAGAGATAAAAAATTCAATGTCTAGGAAAAAAATCTAGATGATCTTCGGTTTGATAATGATCTTTTAGATAAAATATCAAAGGCATAATCCATGAAAGAACAAATAGATATGTAGGACTTCATTAAAACTAAAATTTTATGCTCCGTGAAAACACTGTCAAAAGATTAAAAAGAAAAGTCACAGACTAGGTGAAAATACTTGCAAAGACATCTGAAAAAAGACTGTTATACAAAATGTAAAAGGGACACTTAAAACTAAACAGCAAGAAAACAATCTAACTAAAAAATGAGCCAAAAACCTTATGGAGACCTCAATAAAGAATATACACAAATGGCAGATAAGTATATGAAAACATGCTCCAAATGAGAAATTATGAGAGACATACAAATTAAAATGACAATGAAACACTACTACAAAGCCATTATGTCACAATTCAGAATACGGACAACACCAAATGCTGGCAAGAAATGGAACAAGAAGGACTCCCATTCATTGCTGGTGAAAATAGAAAATATTACAGCCATTTTGAAAGTCAGTTTGCCAGTTTCTTACAAAGGTAAACATACTCTAACCATACAATCTAGCAATTGTCCTCTGTATTAGTCCATTCTCATACTGCTATAAAAAACTTCCTGACACTGGGCAATTAATAAAGAAAAGTTGTTTAATTGACTCTCAGGTGGTGAGGTCTCAGGAAACTTACTATCTTGGTGAAAGGTGAAGAGGAAGCAAGGCATCTTCTTCACAAGGTGGCAGGAAGAAAAATTACCAAACAGCGTGTGAAGAGCCCCTTATAAAACCATCAGATCTCATGAGAACTCACTCACTATCATGAGAACAGCATGAAGAAAACTGCCCCCCAATAATTCAATTACCTCCACCTGGTCTCTCTCTTGACACATAGGGATTATGAGAGTTACAATTCTAAATGAGATTTGGGTGGTGACACAAACCCTAAAAATATCATTCTTCCTCTAGACCCTAACAAATCTCATGTTTCTTTCACATTCCAAAAGCAGTCATGCCTTCACAGTAGTACCCCAATTTCTTAAATCCAGCAATAACCCAAAAGTCCAGGACCAAAGCCTCATCTGAGACAAGTCAAGTCCCTCTACCTATGAGCCTGTAAAATCAAAAGCAAGTTAGCTACTTCCTAAACACAATGGGGATACAGGCATTGGGTAAACAAATCCATTTCAAATGGGAGAAACTGGCCAAAACAAAGGAGTTACAGGCCTCACACAAGTCCAGAATCCAGTGGGGCAGTCAAATCTTAAGGCACCAAAATGATACACCTGGACTCCCTATCTCACTTCCAGGTCATGCTGATGCAAGAGATAGGTTCCCATTGTGTTGGGCAGCTTCACCCCTGTGGCTTGGCAGGGTAGTGTCCCCTTTCCTGATGCTTTCATGGTCTGGCATTGAGTGTCTATGGCTTTTCTAGGCTTATGGTGCAAGCTGTCAGTGAATCTGTCATTCTGGGGTCTGGAGGACAGTAGCCCTCTTCTCACAGTTATACTAGGCAGTGCCCCAGTGGGGCCTCTGCCTTGGAGCTCCAATCCAACATTTCCCTTCTGCATTGCCACAGCATAAGTTCTCCATGAAAGCTCAAGCCCTGTAGCACACTTCTGCCTGGACATCTAGGCATTTTAATACACCCTCTGAAATCTAGGCAGAGGTTCCCAAACCTTAATTCTTGACATCTGTGTACCTGCAGGCCCAAAACCATGTGTAAGCCAACAAGGCTTGGGGTTTGCACCCTCTGAAGCAATAACCTGAGCTGTACATTTTCCTCTTTTAGCCACAGCTGGGATGCAAGGTACCAAGTCCTCAGACAGCACAAAGTAACAAGGCCCTGTGGCCCAGCCAGCAAAACCATTTTTCCCTCCTAGGCCTCCAGGTCTCTGATGGGAAAGGTTGCAGTGAAGACCTCTGACAAGCCCTGGAGACATTTTTCCCATTGTCTTGGTGATTAACATTTGGCTCCTTGTTACTTATGTAAATTTCTGAAGGCTGCTTGAATTTCTCCTCAGAAAATGAGTTTTTCTTTTCTATCACATTGGCAGGCTGCAAATTTTCCAAATTTGTATACTCTGTTTCCCTTTTAAATGTAAGTTCAAATTTCAAACCATCTATTTGTGAATGCATAAAACTGAATGCTTTTAAGAGCACCCAAGTCATCTTTAACATTTTGCTGCTTAGAAATGTCTTCTGCCAGATGCCCTAAATCATCTCACTCAAATTCAAAGTTCTACAGCTCTCTAGGGCAGGAGCAAAAGGCCACCAGTTTCTTTGCCAAAGCATTTACAAGAGTCACCATTATTCCAGTTCCCAACAAGTTCTTTATCTCCATCTGAGACTACTTCAGCCTAGACTTCACTGTCCATATTACTATCAGCATTTTCATAAAAGCCATTCGATAAGTCTCTGGAAAGTTCCAAACTTTCCCACATATTCCTGTGAGGGAATCTGTGGGGATCGCTGCCGCGTGAGGCCCCTGGGAAATGGGCCTCACCCTACGGTGAGCTTGAGCCCAGACACAGATCCCTGGTTGGGGGAGTCGAGCTAAGGGAAAGTAGCAACTGAGAGAGGAACTATACGTTATCCAAAATAATTAACAGACGTTACTTTATGGATACGAGGACTTGGAGGGCAAT